>VDFB02252849.1:0-62576 GCA_007258455.2 Sequoia sempervirens | reverse complement strand
TAGCTCCTAACATTTCTGAGGTTTTTGAAACATATAGGATCAAAGGTTTTCCCAATTTTGAGGTTGAGGATGGTTTAAATAAGTGTTGAGTTGATAGAGAATCATGTGATGGTGTGTAATGCGAAGTGCAGAGTTGTGAAGTGTCAAAGTGTGAAATTAAATGTGAGCTTTAATGTGTTAGACTACTGGAAGCAATGAGTAGAGTTGATTTACTAGGATATTTGCACTAGTATACAATTCATAATTGTGGAAAATACTCTTTGATAGCTAGGTTGGCCTTTTCCAAATATAAACATCTCGATAGAGTTCCATAATAAATCTTGTGATAAAGTGTGGGTATAAAGATGTGGTAGATTCTAGGTTTTTTACTAGATTTAGGATGAAGTTTTATGGATTTAGATAGTGGGGGTGAGGATTGGGATTTATCTTATGTGGATGTGATAATTTATGCTTTGGAGGTGGAGGTGCAAATTGATGGATTTTGGATGTAAGGATTTGAGATTTGGATTGGAATGAGGGATATTGGGTTGTAAAAATCAATTTGGGGTTAGGCTTGGGATTGGAACCAACAATATTTTTGGATGGTGAATGTTTGCATGATAATTATAGAGGTGGTGTGCACCTATTGTATGTAATATATGACTTTTGATTTATGGATTTCCTTTGATGACTTTCTTTTATTGGATTAATTCAATTTATTTTTCTTTGGGATCCATATTTATTTTCTGCTTTCTTCTTGATTTTTGGATGTGTGTCACTTTTTAGATTCATTTTTATTTTAATATGGAATCTACATTTGTTTTTTCTTTGGTAGTTGATAGAAATATTTTGTTTCATGGGAACTCTTCACTTTATATGATGGAAGATGGTGTTGGCCCAAATCAAGGGTTTTAGGATGTTGTGGATGTAGGTTGTTGGTATGGATGAAGTAGAGAAAAGATGAGTGGAAGGAGGATTCTTAGGAGAGTTATGGATGGCCTCTTTTTTTATTCTTTCATTGGATTAGGTTGCCCCAACTATCATTGAGTTATCACCATTAGATTTCTTTCTTGGAGATGTATAACCAAGACCTTGATATCTAGGATTTTCACATACTAATACTGAGGAGGGGCTACTCCACCCAACACCCACACATAACACAATAAAAAATATCGACATAGAAAATACAAGAAGGAAAATAAACCACTTTCGATTTCTTCAAGAAAATGAAATTGCAGATTTAGAAATTATTATGTTACAGCCACATGGGGTTCTCTCACTATAAAGAAATCAGCTCTCTAAGAAAAATCTACAATTCAAAGCCACAATCATCACTAATGGATCCACATCTTGTAATCTCCATTCAACCCTTTATTTGAAACCAGTAAACACCTTAAAATATTCTAGAAAATGTAACTCCCCCTTTTGTTTTAGTGCCCAAAATCCTAGCCATTCATTTTCTCGCACAAAAAGTTATTTCATTTGAAATTCACATTTTGGTGGCATAACTTCTTGGAGCCATAACTTTTGACTCAAGTGTTTGATCTACTATTATAATATATTTTTGGAAATATCTCAAAGATATATACAATGTCAAAATACCTGAAGATCATTTCTTCCACTTTTTGAGCTTTTACAAGGCTTCCAAGGGCTTCAAATTTGAGTTTGAAACTTTATTGGAGAAATTTCTTGGGACAAACTTTAATATCTCCCTAACGGTACAAGATATTGAGATTATTCTTTTTCCATCAAATTCATTTTTTAATTTTTCTCCTTGGAGTAATTTTTCAAGTCCATATGTGCCTATTTAGGCTAACTTACTAAAAATAGCAAGTGACCAATTTTTACCTTTTCAAACTTCTGACTATCTTACACCCCTTAAGTGTCATCATGGGACCCAAATCAAATAAAGAAAATAAGGGAAAAAAAATTTGGGTGAGGCAAGATTTCCCTTACACCACTGGATGCTCATACATCATATACAAGTTCTAGAATACTTTGTTCATGAAAGCCTAGCCCTTTACCATTACAACCCATGCTTTGAAAATGTTTTTTTGCCATAGGATATTTTTCACTTCTAAAGCATGATGCAAATTCATCATTAGGAAATATTGACTTAGGATATAATTTGTTAGAGTAATCATGCATTAGCTAATAATTAATTAATCTTTAATTAATTATTATTTTAATTTATTCTCATGCACTTAAGCTAAACTTAGGAGTTATTTTTTATGTTAACTAGAGAGCTATTATTAGATCATTCTATCTCATTGCATGAGACATGGACACTTGTCATGATCTAATCCCTTTATCATTTAGGGTTACTCCTATATAACACTCAACCCTCATTTGTATTGTTGCTCTGAACTCTTGAACTCTCAACCTTTGAGAACTCTTGATCCTGATTTTGAGGTTCATTAAGTAGCTTTTTCTTGTTGATGATACTACATATTATTGTTTGTAGCTCTCTTGTGTTGAAGGTATCTTTTTTTGTTGTTTGATCCTATGGCTCATGTTTTTCACAATTCTAACATGGTATCAAAGCTTGGATTCAATGAGCCCCTTATTGATTTATGATGGATTCTCCATTTCTTTTTTGTAACTTTTTTGAGGTGAGAAATTCTTAGGTGAATGTTGGTCCAAAAAGGACCTCACAGTTGCATTCAAGAGGTCGAGTCGATGAATTTTGACTATAAATTTGCCCCATTTTGGTGTTAGGAGCTTTTCAGGCAATTTTGTTCTATAAGGTTGTATGACCCCTGTACAACCTCCTCTGCATGATTTATAAAAATAAAAAATTTGGGTCATCACCGCTTGCGGAGCGGTGTCTAGGAGGTAGTGCCCTTACGGTGCTTGCCTGTAGTCATGGTGACCACCAATAGCAACAGCTTGTCACTAGCCACTAGTGGTTGGTGCCAGTTGCTAGGCATTAACCATTGGTGGTAACTGGCACTTTTTTTTATTGTTTTTTAAATAAAAAACCATCTATGCCACCTAGGGTAGCATGGGTGACTAGTGCCTAGCCCCTGGGGGCAAAAAAAATTGTTTTTTTACAAAATAGGTAGAATTGGGAAAATGAGTATAACTTTTCATTCAGGTATCAAAATTGGGCAATTGATATATCATCAAAAGGTTGTTTTCATCAACTTTCCATTGGTGTGAGTTTCAACACCTTTTTTTTTTGTTGGTGCATTCTACAACCTGTTGAAGTCAAAGGTGTTGTTTTCAATCCCAAGCTCATAAATTTTGACCTATTTATTCATTTTTTCGTAATTCCAGTGGCGTTGGGATGGTCTTTTAGAGATCTTCATAGCTATCCATGAAATTTTTCCATATTTCTCTCCAAGTACATTTTATTCAATTGTTTGTGTTTCCACATTTTAGTGAATTACTTAGACATCTTAGCTCTTGGAAACTTTTTGTTTGCATGGGATGACTTATTTTTGGTTGTTTTACTTGTATTTATAGTATTTTGTCCTATTTGGGCATTGTAGAAATCTTTTGCATGTACTTTCTTTTTATAGACACATTGAGATAAAGTGTCCTAGTGTATACTTTTCCGGGATTTTACACATCATGTTGTGTCTTTTGTACTCATACTATGATATAAAGTGTCATGGGGAGGTTGATGTTTTCCTTTGTTTTTCCATCACAACTTTGTCAAGTGAGTGTCTCTTCCACAATAGCAGTGAATCCTAGTGATTCTTGCTTCATGCATGTGTGCCTTTGTTTGCACACCCTTTTATTTGCAGGTACTCACTACATGCACTTCTTGGTTTCGCATACATTCAATGGATTTTTCTTAGCTCTCCCTTGTCAACATTATGGGTGGTTTCTACTATTGGTGCTAATGCTTCCTTGGTTTCATTTTTTGGAGTGATTGTTGATGTGTTGTTTATGCACTTCTCAACACAAGCAGTGCGTAGGTGCACTACCTCTCTTGAAAGACAATCTTCCACAATCAGATTGCAGAACACCACCCCAAGGTCTCTAATGTCAGGTCTTGACAATGCTCGGAATATCTTAGTTGATGTTATGTGATTTTCTAGAATCACAAGGCGGACTTATGGATGAGTTACAAAGTGTGGAAAGTTGGATTTGCAAATGGAGTTCTTAAGATGGGAGAGTTGTTGTGCATTTGTTGTAGGTTCAAACAGCAGTCTGGAACTACATTTAATCATTAGATTTGGCTTTACAATGTGCAATGAACCTTTCCTAAGGTCACTCATTAAAAAAAAGGAAAAAGGGCAGGGAAGAGAGAAGGTTCTTGGATCTAAAACTACGAATGAACAGTGATCATGGAGGCTGCTACA
This sequence comes from Sequoia sempervirens, assembly GCA_007258455.2. Lineage (NCBI taxonomy): Eukaryota > Viridiplantae > Streptophyta > Pinopsida > Cupressales > Cupressaceae > Sequoia > Sequoia sempervirens. Next base: position 58,284 of record VDFB02252849.1, on the reverse strand, counting down.
GTAGATAAACTACCTAAAACTAAGTTTTGCTTGACCAAGAGAACCTACAGCTACACAAAACTAGTGCAATCTTCTAAGGACTGCAGATTTTCAGATTACACACACACATCATGCACATGTAATTGAACTAAGTTGCAGCAATGAAGTAAAGAGCTCAGACTAGCTTTGCAAAGTGACTCATCAACAATGAACCACAAAAAGCATGAGCTGAAAATTCATCAAATACTGAAACAACAATCACCATCACCACTTCCATTCAAGAAACTAACACCTAAACTAATAGGGAAGTTGAACCATGCATACATAAAGAGCAACTCAAAAGGAACAGCCATAAATCATGCAATGCTGCTTTCTATTGCTGCAGAATGTCTTTACATCAGTTCTCCAACCCCTTACAAATGAGGGGAAAGCCCCTATTTATAGTTTTCCAAAGCTCAAATGAATGGCTAGGATCAATTTCCAACGAATGGCCTAGATTTTTTTACAATAGGGTTTCACCTACCCCACAATATTCAGCAATTAAAAAATGCATCTTTGTCTTTTCCCTATTTTGTCACCTAGTGCCCAGGTGTTGTAGCAGTTTTGTCATTTAGTTGATTGCCCTTTTACTGTAGCTGAAACTGCTTGGAAGCTACCTTCTTACTTGATGTGTTTGGAGTGTTCTTCATTGAATCAAACGAGCCCATCGATGATTGGCATCAATTGATTGGTTGCCCCTGATTCAGGTGGACAGCTCCCTTATGCTTTCTTCAAGACCACCCACTTGCATTTTTTCACTGACTCCTTTGACATAGGCTTGCTTCTAATGCCAAGTTTGTTGATGGGAGCTACGAGGAAAGGTGGGCATGAAATGAATGGTGAAAAGAGCTATATGCCTTTCCTTGTTCAGATTTCTTGATGGGTCTCCTGACGGACCCACAGTAGGCTCCTTGAATCCTGCATACATGTAGTGTCGTAAGTGCTTTCATACACAAATCAAGGAAAACATTAGTCAAACCCTGCAAACTCCTTATTAGATCCATCCATGCATCCTAAAAAGATCATAATATTCATATTTGGAGCTCATTTGGACCATAAACACTAATGCGGGCCCAAGGGGGCGGGCAGCGAATGAGGGACAACAAATCGGAAGGGAAGTTCCCAGACCTCACAAAACTTAGCAAAACCAAGATTTTCAATTATAGCGCATGGGAAAAGGGGAAGAAAGAGTGTCAAGACAAACTTCCTCAAGATTTGACCCATTTGAAAAAAGCGGAAGCTTGGAAGGGGAAATTCGGAGGGTCACCGCCCTTTTGAAAAGACAATGAGCACACAGTGGCTCGGAAGGAAAGTCTCGGACGGCGACGGAGAGGTAGAGTCCCGAAAATGACCATGGAGAGCTTGGGTTCTAGAGGCCAGGTTGCCAGGGGCCGGCGGATGTTCAAAACAGCCATGGAGGGATGGAGTCCTGGAAATGGCCACGGAGGGGTCGAGTTCTAGAGGCTGGGTCGTCGGGGGCCGGCGGATGTTCAAAACGGCCATGGAGGGACAGAATCCCAGAAATGGCCACAGAGGGGTCGAGTTCCGGAGGCTGGGTCGTCGGGGGCCGACAGATGTTCAAAATGGCCATGAAGGGGCGGAGTCTCGAAAACGACCACAGAGGGGCTAGGTTTCAAAGGCCGAGGGATGTTTAAAATGGCCACGGAGGGGCAGAGTCCCAGAAATGGCCATGGAGGGGTCAGGTTCTAGAGGTCGGGTCGCTGGGGGCCAGCAGATGTTCAAAATGGCCATGAAGGGATGGAGTCCTGGAAACGGCCATGGAGCGGTCGAGTTCTAGAGGCTGGGTCGCCTGGGGCCAATGAATGTTCAAAACAGCCAAAGAGGGACGGAGTTCCAGAAGGAAATTTTTGAAACCCCTAAAACTTAACGAAACATTGGCAGTTCACTTAGGCACCACAAAAACATCCCAAATCCACAAGAAACTTGTCCCCAAAGTCAAAAATGTAGAAGAAAGTGAATCGAGCAATCAGGGACCAAGTTAGTAGGAACAAGACAAAAGGCAGAAAAGGGAAGGGGGACTTTGTTTCTCCCCAAATTTGAATACCCCAATTAGGTGAATTTGGTTAGTGGAATTTGATCATTTGAAGGCACATGACCAATTTGGCCTTGGAAAATGGGGCATGCAAAACAAGACAAGAGCAAAGCAGTCTGTCAGGAGCAAAAAGAGGAGGTCCCTGCCCATGGCGGGGGGTGTGTGCAAAACATGCACAACAAATGGTGACTCGCTAGGGAAATGCTCCAGAGCATTTTGATGAAAAATTGGAATCACGAACCTAGAATCTCTGGTTTTGACCTTCACGCTAGGGAAAACAAACTAGACGCTCAACCAAAGGATCAAAACCACTAGCCAACCCAACCTTCAATATGCTGAAAATCCAAGTGTGTGAAGTTGCGTTAATTCCCATCCTTCAGTTGCTACAGGAACCCAAGCTTCGTCAAGTTAAGCTACATAGTTTATTCTAACTCCAAAAGCATCCAGGACATTGTCTCGTTGCCAGTTAGGCGTCCATAGCCCCAACAAGTTTATCATTGTGATTCTCCTGAACATTGCTCTACTGTCGGCTGAGTGTCCATAGCCCTAGTAGAGTTGCTTGAATACCCCTGAAAAGTTGAATTTTCTCTTTCTTTTAATTTTCAATGTTTTCTTTCTTTCTTTCTTTTCTCTTTTCAGCTCTTTTATTTCAACCCACAAGCATTGAAGCTCGCACTCAGGGTTGAGAATCAAAGTGGCGCTAGAGTATAATTTTAGATTTTTCACTTAACTAGACTTCACAAAAGGCCCTACAGTGACTATCGAATTCTTAAGATGTGTAAGAGCTGTAAGATTTTAAAATACGTCAGAGTCAAACTAAACCAACAACTTATCCTCTTTGAATCAAACACCCAGATCACTTGACACTAACAGAAGACCTTCACCATCCACCCTGAAGACTTGATTAGAGTTTGACAAAGAAATACGTAGAACAACCCTAGGAAATAAGTATGGTTGTTGTGCGCACAGATGTGCCCAGCTAAAAGCAAAGGGACCCTGAGCAAAACAACAGCAAAGTGAAAGCAAACAAAAAGCAAACAACCTACATCACACCAACTAACCTAAGGAAAGCAGGAAAGCAGATTATTTACAGGAAACCTACACTACTCAAAACTGGCTATGTACAAAGATATTTACAAAGCACTATGTTTGGGCAGGGCAAGATGACATTAAAGTTCATTAGATTTTGTAATGCATGCACAAGCAAACAGACAATCGTTATCATTCTTAACCATGCAAATTTATCTTTATACTCAGAAAAAAGAATTTTATCATCGCAGCATTCAAATTCAATCATGTCATCATGAAAAATCAGTAATTGAGGAGGCTCGCTGAACCCATGGTTAATCCATAAGCAAGTTTTCCTTCCCGCACCCCCATAATCAAAATGATAAATGTAGCTATGAAAATTAACAAGGGCAAGGAAGGATAGAACCTGGATGTCATCACATGGAGATGGCAACATCTGACAGCCGAGAGCGAGTACTGTATCATCAATAGGTGCATTGGTAGCCTTGGGTGGGTGCAGTGGAGGGTGCAACACTTCAAACATTAAACTTGCATAAGGATGGGAGAACGGGGCAGCAAGCACCCCTTTCGATCTTCGTGTGGGATCGACAACCGCTATCGGCTGTTCTTCAAGGAAGTACACCTCATCTCGTTGATCCTTTGCAAACCTGGTGTCCACTTGATTGTTGTCCTCAAATGGCAGTATGTTGTCCCACTTCCTTTCCCAAGTGTTGTCCTTATTTATGTGGTGTTCTATGTCATGGGACAATGACATGCTTGAATCTATCCTATTGCAGCCATCTGAATATGAAGGAGGGTCAACAACAATCATGGCAGAAGGACTCCAAGTTGCATCTTGTAGTCGGTCAGGTGCTTCATCTCTATTGGCAGCTATCTCAGCACCTTTGCCTTTGTCTTCTTCTCTTTGTTGTTCATGCATCTCATCATGACGTTCACTCATTTCCCCTTGTTCACTATCACTATAGACAGAGAAGGAACCCCTCTCCCAATCCAGAGACTCTAGTGCATCACCGTTCGAGGGCTCAAGGAGTATGTCTTCAACGCTGCTAACATCTAGGATGTACTCCTCTGTTGCACTGATATACCCTTGCAGAATAGCTCCTAATGGAAATAAATGATCAATTGATGACACCTCATCAAGGGGACCAAAGTCTACTTCGCAATTTCCCTCCAAGGACTCAACATAAAGCCTATCATTCATGGTGTGCAAATGCTCTTCGAGAGGAAATTCTTGATGACTGGTGGACAACATTCCTGTTTGATCTAATTCATCACTCAGAAGTCTAAGACTGTATTGTTGTCCTTCTTTTATTGCTGCCCCAACATCCTCTTGAGGCCTACCTTTAGCTGAGTCATCACTCAATTTAGGCTCTTGGTCTTCACGTTCCATCCTTGAAGAAACTATAGGAATTGGTGTGCTTGGCTGCCTCACTTGTCCTTTGACTTGCTTAATGGCTTCTTGGCACAGTTTGCACGTGAACTCCAGGTGTGATGAATCATGAATTCTGCACCAATTTGGCAGTAGTAGCACCTCCAAATCCACTTGGTATTTCAGCTCCGACCAATCCTTTGCCAACCTGGAGACGAGCTAGTCATATCTTTCTGCTACTGGGTCCTCATCATCACTTGGGAGGGAAGTTGGATGGCGAACAGACATGACCTGTAGTTGTTCCCACTCCTCCAAATCTGCATTTTCATATTCTTGATCGTTGTCGTTTATGAAGGAGAGGTCTTCCAGTCTAATTTCACTTATGTCTTCGTCATCATTTTCTATTTTTGCAAGGTTGTCATCCCTTTCCTCTTTCTGATTTTCAGCATCTGAGTTGGCTATCCTAACATCTGTGGTTGCAGACTTCATTGGTTCATCATCACCTACCAATTTTTCTTCTTCTGTAGTGGAGGACTACCTTTGATTGGTGGAGGGAAGACCTTCTAAATTAGTTTCAATCAGATTTTCACCAAGGCACCTTGTTGTCCTAGTAAAATCTACCTCTTCCTCCTGGTCTTCAACTTCAATGTCTATTGCTCCAACATTAGCTTGTATCAAATTTCTTGGTTCATCCTTACTTTTTTGTCCTCTGAATGTTGACAACTCTTTTTCCTCATGGGATAACTTCTCTTCATTGGGAGTTAGCTGCTTCAACTTGCCCGAACAACCCTTGGCTTGAGAGATGATGTTTGTGCATGATGAGCAAGTGAATTAGGAGTGGGGTGCATTGCGAAATCTGCACCAACTAGACATCAATATTTCCTCCAATCTCGGTTCATCTTTGCTGCTCAAATGTTCCTGGATCAGCTCCTTGAACGCCTTGGCTGCCATGGTTTCCAATTCTTCCTCTGGGTTTGCAAGGGCTAAAGGTAGATAGATTTCCCAAAAGGGGATTTCTCATTGCAAGATCCTTTCAATTCTGCTCAAAAAAGTCAGACACCCCAACTCATTGTTCCTATGAGTGCAATGGATTTGACATCTATCCACCAACGTAAATTGCTGCAATAGTTTCTTCAGTCTCTTATTCAAATCTACATGCAGCTGAGTGATGCTAATTTGTGCATGCTGCTCCATTTTGACTCAACTTTTTTTGTCTTCAGAATTTTTTGATTTTATGTTTTAGCATTAAAAGAGATCTCTTTATCTCAGATTTCTTCTTTGAAATTTCTCTTTTCAACTTCCAACTTTTAGCTTTGTATCCTAAACATGGCATGCCCTCCTTCTAGCGTCAGTTCTGTTGATGTATTTTTTATGCACTTCTCAACATAGGCAGTGCGTAGGTGCACTATCACTCTTGAAAGACAATCTTCCACAATCAGATTGCAGAACACTACCCCAAGGTCTCTAATGTCAGGTCTTGACAGTGCTTGGAATATCTCAATTGATGTTATGTGATTTGTTGGAATCACAAGGCAAACTTACGGATGAGTTACAAAGCATGGGAAGTTGGATTTACAAATGGAGTTCTTAAGAGGGGAGAGTTGTGCGTTTGCTGCAAGTTCAAATAGTAGTCTGGAACTCCATTTTATCATTATATTTGGCTTTACAATGTGCAATGAACATTTTCTAAGGTCGCTCATTAAAAAAAAGGAAAAAGGGCAGGGAAGAGAGAAGGTTCCTCGATCTGAAACTACGAATGAATAGTGATCATGGAGGCTGCTACAGTAGAAAAAGTCCTTAAAACTAAGTTTTGCTTGACCAAGAGAACCTACAACTACACAAAACTAGTGCAATCTTCTAAGGACTGCAGATTTTTAGATTACACACACACATCATGCACATGTAATTGAACTAAGTTGCAGCAATGAAGTAAAGAGCTCATACTAGTTTTGCAAAGTGACTCATCATCAATGAACCCAAAAAATATGAGCTAGAAATTCATCAAATACTGAAACAACAATCACCATCACCACTTCCATTCAAGAAACTGACACCAACTAATAGGGAAGTTGAACCATGCATACATAAAGAGCAACTCAAAAGGAACACCCATAAATCATGCAATGATGCTTTCTATTGCTACAGAATGTCTTTACATCAGTTCTCCAACCCCTTACAAATGAGGGGAAAGCCCCTATTTATAGTTTTCCAAAGCCCAAATGAATGGCTAGGATCAATTTCCAACGAATGGCCTAGATTTTTTTACAATAGGGTTTCACCTACCCCACAATATTCAGCAATTAAAAAATACATCTTTGTCTTTTCCCTATTTTGTCACCTAGTGCCCAGGTGCTGTAGTAGTTTTGTCATTTAGTTGATTGCCCTTTTACTGTAGATGAAACTACTTGAAAGTTGTCTTCTTACTTGATGTGTTTGGAGTGTTCTTCATTGGATCAAACGAGCCCATCAACGATTGGCATCAATTGATTGGTTGGCCCTGATTTGGGCTGACAACTCCCTTATGCTTTCTTCAAGACCACCCCCTTGCATTTTTTCACTGACTCCTTTGACATAGACTTGCTTCTAATGCCAGGTCTGTTGATGGGCACTATGAGGAAAGGTGGACATGAAATGAATGGTGACAGGAGCTATATGCCTTTCCTTGTTCTGCTTTCTTGATGGGTCTCCTGACGGACCCGCAGTAGGCTCCTTGAATCCTGCATACATGTAGTGTTGTAAGTGCTTTCATACACAAATCAAGGAAAATGTTAGTCAAACCCTGCAAACTCCTTGTCAGATCCATCCATGCATCATCAAAAGATCATAATATTCATATTTGGAGCTCATTTGGACCATAAACACTAATACGGGCCCAAGGGGGCGGGCAGCGAATGAGGGACAACAAATCAGAAGGGAAGTTCCCGGACCTCACAAAACTTACCAAAACCAATACTTTCAATTATAGCACATGGGAAAAGGGGAAGAAAGAGTGCTAAGAAAAACTTCCTCAAGATTTGACCCATTTCAAAAAAGTGAAAGCTTGGAAGGGGAAATTCGGAGGGTCACCACCCTTTTGAAATGGCAATGAGCACACAGCGGCCCGAAAGGAAAGTCTCGGACGGCGACAGAGGGGCAAAGTCTCGAAAAAGGCCATGGAGGGGCCGGGTTCTAGAGGTCAAGTCGTCAGAGGCCGGTGGATGTTCAAAACGGCCACGAAGGGGCCAGGTTCCAGAGGTCAGGTCGCCAGGGGCCGACGGATGTTCAAAACGGCCATGGAGGGGCGAAGTCTTGGAAACAACCATGAAGGGGCTAGGTTCGGGAGGTCGGGGGATGTTCAAAATGATGGGCGGAGTCCCGGAAACGGCCATGGAGGGGCTGGGTTCCAGAGGCCAGGTCGTCAAGGGCCAGCGGATGTTCAAAACAACCAAAGAGGGACGGAGTTCCAGAAGGAAATTTTTGAAACCCTCAAAACTTAACGAAACATTGGAAGTTCACTGAGGCACCACAAAAACATCCCAAATCCACAAGAAAATTGTCCCCAAATTAAAAAATGTAGAAGAAAGTGAATCAAGCGATCAAGGACCAAGTCAACAGGAACAAGACAAAAGGCAGAAAAGGGAAGGGGGACCTTGTTTCTCCCCAGATTTGAATACCCCAATTAGGTGAATTTGGTTAAGGGAATTTGATCGTTTGAAGGCACATGACCAATTTGGGCTTGGAAAATGGGGCACGTAAAACAAGACAGGAGCAAAGCAGCCTGTCAGGAGCGAAAAGAGGGGGTCCCTGCCCACGGTGAGGCATGTGTGCAAAACATGCACAACAGTGATCTATATATCTAGTTTTTTTTCCTATGTACTAGGCAGATGCATCATACATCAACAGTTGGTTACCCATGCATTTTGATGAGATGGAGCATTTATCATATGGACACTTTTTCATTCGTGTTTCTATAGGTTCTTCATTTCAGCATTATATCAGTCATCATTCGACAATTTTCTATAGCTTCTTCATGCTTCATTGATGTTCTACATGTTCCTCTTCTTTTGGGACATTGTTTTGTAGGCTTCTCAATCCTTTACATTGTTTTGGTTGGAGGCTTCTTAGTCCTTTGCCTTGTTTTGGAGGTTTTTCAGTCTTACATTCACCTTTCTCTCTTTTGGAGATAACTTTTTCCCATGAGTTTTTCTCATTTTCTGAAATTATGAGAGATTAGATTTTTTTACATGGGTACCTCACCAGGCCTTATTTTTCAAGACCCATAATGCATTCTCTTTTTAGGGTTTTTAGCTACTCCCTAAGTTCATCTTAAGGGGGGTGTTAGAGTAATCATGCATTAGCTAATAATTAATTATTAGTCTAATTTATTCTCATGCACTTAAGCTAAACTTAAGAGTTTTTTTTTATGTTATCTAGAGAGCTATTATTAGATCATTATGTCTCATTGCATGAGATGTTGAAACTTTTCATGATCTAATCCCTTTATAATTTACAGTTGCTCCTATATAGCACTCAACCCTCATTTGTATTATTGCTTTGAACTCTTGAACTCTCAACCTTTGAGAACTCTTGATCTCCTTGAAGATTCTTGAGGTTCATTTTGTAGCTTTTTCTTGTTGATGATATTGCATATTATTGTTTGCAGCTCTCTTGTATGGAAGGTGTCTTTGTTTGTTGTTTGATCCTGTGGCTCATGTTTTTTGCAATTCTAATAGAAATTTATTTAATCTTCTACAAGAAGGGAAAACCATATGAAGGTGGTTGAACCCAACTTGAATGATGATTGTGATTTCTTCTTATTTGCAATTATGGTATATTGATCAATGATATGATCAATGTGATCAACCTTGTCTTGAAAATCATCATGCATGGTGGGATCCATACCATTTGTTTGACTATTTATATGTCCAAGGGAGCCAAGTGTCTGATCTTGGGAAATGGAAGTTTGAGGAGTATGGATGTGCACATTTTTTTATCTCATGGTCATGGATGGGATGAAGGTGGAGTAAGGGAACATCTTGGATTTATTGATAAATAAAAGGATCTTGATTAAAGATCAAATTTTGGATTTCATTATCATAGATAGGATCTTGATCAAAGATTGGATTTTATATGTCATGATCATATATAATATCCTGATAAAAGATTAGATTGTCATGGGTTTCATAATAATCTATTGGATCTTGGTCAAAGATTGGATTAACATGAATATCATGATCCTCATTAGGGATTTTCTCAATAACTTGGTCTTGGTTAATGTTGGAGCTTGTTGTGACATGCGTCAATGCAAGCTCTTGACATAGCCTTAGTTCCTTCTTAGACAAGACAGATACACTTTGTTTTTCTTTGATATTCCCTATATCAACTAGGCCTTTGATATATGTTCCTAATGTCACATTTAATAGTATGATTGGACTAGTGGGATATATTTGGATCTTATGATGCTTATGGATTTTGGAACTTTTTGGATTTTATGCATTTCATGAAATATGTATGTTTATATCCCTATGTAGGTTGACCCATAGAGATGGTAGTGTTCGATAACTTATTTGATCTAGGATAGGCATAGTGGTAGGAGACTCATGGATAGGTGTTGTGGACATGGATTTCTTGGATTTATTATTTTCTGTTTATCCCATATGAGTATTTCTTGGAAAGAATATTTAGTAGATTTATGGGACCAATCAATATTCCATGAATTAGTGGACTCTATATGGGGTTGGTTGGAGGACCTGGATGAGGGTGATATAAAACCTATAGAAGATTGGGAGGAATCAAATGACTTGGGTGATAATGATTTGGAGGAGCTAAATACAAATGAATTGGAAGATATAAAGGTATATTCAAAAGATTTAGGTGAGGAAGACTCAAATGAAATGGATTGGAGAGATGAGGGATAATATTCTAGGATGGTATTTTCCTTTCCAAAGGTGGGATAAGGATTATTCATGACATATGATGTTGTTTTGTGAGGGAGCTAGTGCAAGGGAGATCCCGATTTTGAGGGATATGGGATCAAATGGTGGGGTATATGAAATTTATGGTAATATGGCTCATACATATCTCATCAATAGTGTCTTGTTCAATACCATCATCATTATCATCATCATTGTAAGGGTCATATTTATATTGGTAGATAAGACCATCCCCATCATCATAAGAATCATATTTAGATAGGTATTTAAGATCATCCTCGTCATTAGAAGGACCATATCTTAGTTGATGGAAAATTCCATTATAGTATTTATACTTTGCTTGATTTGGGAAAATGATTTCATCTAGAGGGCTCATGGTGTTGTATTTTCCTTTGATTGTGATATTTTACCTTACTTTGATTATGATTTTGGGCTTTGCTAGTTTTGGATGTGAGTGTTGAACACATAGAATTACTGAGAGGGGGGGTGAATCAATACTTAAGAAAATTATTTACATCCGTCAACAATTAATCAAATGAAAATCATGACAAGCAAAAGAGCACATAAGAATACAACCATAACACAAAATTTATGTGGAAAATCCTACAAGGAAAAAACCACGATGGGAAAGCTACTTGGATCTACTATCCAAATCTAGCCTCACAAATGAAAATAAGATTTACACTGTTTTATGGGCTACAACCCAAAGGGAGCTACAACTCCCTCATGTTGGAGATTGTTGGTGTTTTCATTGATGTCAACCCCTAGTGTGGATGTGTCATGGTTTGATGTCACATTGATGTCAACCTCCAGCATGGTCAAGGAGATTGTTGGAGATTATTGAACTATGTTGTTATTAGTGTGATTTGATGTCAACCTCAAGTGTGGTCATGTTGATAAGTGTTTGTGGTATTGAGAAGGTGTTGAAAATGTTGTAGATATGTTGAACAAGTGTTTGTGGATTTTTTGATGCAGTTGGTTCACTTGGTTCCAAGTGCTTTTAAGAAAATTTGAATAAAATAGTGTGCAGTGTGACATAGGTGTGTTCAGTGTTGTGCTTCACATTTATTCATGGTTCAAGATATGCTTGTGTCATTTGGATGTGATGATAATAGGTGTTTAGAGGTTCTATATTCATATTTTTAGGTTTTGGATCGTGTGGCGGTGGAAGATATGTTTGATAGTGTGTTTTCCTACATAGAAGGTTATCTAGGAGAAATCTAATTGCCCTACATTTCTCTATATTGAGGTTTCTTGTCTTGAAAACTTGGGAACGTACTAATATTTCCTATATCTACCTTCCCTTGAAGTTTTTTGTATTAAAGTGTTCCACAAGGATGGTTAGTATGTTGCATATCTCTAGTAGTATGTTTGGTTGCATAGAATGAATGTGTTCTTCAGTTACAGGTGGTTGTGACAGTGTTGTAGAATATTTTGATGGTGTTGGAATATTCTGAGATGTTGTGAGGCATTGTTATGTGTTCTGCATATTGTTTTTGGATGTAAAGAGGCATGTATGCGGTCTCTTGTTAGTGTTAGTGTAGGTTTGGTTGACCTGGCGTGCTAGCACTAATTGTGAAAGTTGTTTGTTGTTTTTGGAAGCATGGAAAAGCATGTTGTTGTAGATTTGGGTCCTATTTAAGCCTTGGTGTGGTCTACCTTCACTTCTTTCCACCGCATAAGTGTTTGGTGTTGACCTATTTAATGGTTGCACATTTGAGGTGCATAGATTTCATTAAGGCCAGCCTAAATAAGATTATTTGAGGTCATGGAGGATATATAAGCAAGTTTATTGTTGGGTATGTTGTGTGTGTTGTGAAGTGTGAAAATATGTGAATGTGATCAAGTGTGGCACCGATCTAAGTATGAGCTTAAATGCCTAAGGCTACCAAATGCAGTGAGCAAAAGGTGTCTACATTTTTAGTGTGCTTGAAGTTGTTGGAGGTAGTGAGATGAAGGTTGGGGATGGTGTAGAGTTGCAGTGGTGGATTTTTTCATACTACTATAAAATAGAAAATATTTCTATAATAGTCTTCTTGTATTCTTCTTTCTTCTGGACAGTGATTCCTTTGGGAAGTGATCCATTCTGGTAGTGAGCCTATTGTAATTGCTGGAAATGAAATTGTTGCTAAGAGATAAAACTACAAACAACAACTGTTGCTAAAAACTAAACTATATTATTTTATAAAACTCTTCCCCATTTGATTCCTTGATTAAAATGAATTTGTAGAATTCCTATCTTCAGCTAATCTCAAATATGAGCCTTAATTGCTATGCAACAACTTGCTAGAAGATAGGAACATGTGTTGAGGGAAAAAGATGAGTCTTTCCTTCACCTTGTTGAGTCAATCTTCTTTTGTCATCCAAAATAAATATGCCTATTTTGTAGCCCCTAAACAAGTTCCAAAAAGACATTTGACTGCTAAAAAAGTCATGTCTTTCCCTTGTGCATCATTAAAGCTCATAAAATAGCTCTTAGGTGTTTGCAAAAATGTTCAAACTACCCAAAATTGTCTCCTATATATGCTTCATTTGTTTGCACAACCCAACAACCTGCCTTAATGCTTGGAACTACCCCCTAGATGCTCTCAATTGTTATCCCTTAACTACACATGGAAGCCAAATTGCTCAACCTCTTCATAAATGATCTTTCACTTAGTTTCGAGAATTTTAGAGCATAGAAGCAAACGAATGAACAAATTCCAAAAAATTTGGAGCATGGAAGCAGATTTCTAGAACATCGGACTAGTGAAGTTTTCTCTCAAACCACGAACTGGGTTTTTGTGAAATTTAATGGGTTTTTTCGCCTTCTTTCCTTCGAATTTTTTCTAAAAATCTCAAGAACCTAGATCGTAATTTTCAAGATATGATGAAATCTTTGACTATTGCAACTGAAAATCTCTTACTTTCCTCATCATATTCAGTCTTGATAAATTTCATAATTAAGAAAAATACATGTTTTTATTTGGATCATAGATGAGACATTTTTTGTCTTATCATCTCCCCCACACCTAAAATGTGGTAGGTCCTCCTGCAACTTATAGTGAGCCTCTGGAGCCAATCTCTTCACTTTTATTGCAATTGCTCTAGGGATTTGTTGGAAGGTGCACTAGAGATACTTCTGAAGATATTCTGAGTTATTTTGAATACATTCTGGGGATTTTATTGTTATGTTGCAGAAAATAAACCTACTTTATCCTACTCTACTTATTGATGTAGAGATAGGCTATATAAAACCATTAACTGGTTGTGGAAAATAACATCATTTCTCAAAGGATGGATCCATGCATTCAACTTTTTGAAAGAAAAGGAAAACCATGAGAAGACGATGGCTAAATATTTGAACTTTGATGCTCCTCCTTCCTTTGAAATGGCAGTCTTCTCCAAAATTGTTGATTCTAATAGATGCATGGGCTGATTGGAAGGATCTTGCAATCCTTCCTCACATTTTGTTGCATGCATGACTAGATGCAACTCCTTATCCTTCAAATATCTGATCGGAAAACCCTCCTTGGACTTTGAAGGTGTCCAAACAATAATCTTTTCCTTGTTGGGGCTTGAATTCAGGGTCCTCTGGTTGAGGATATTGCACAAGAGTTGTCACCTTTGCATGCAATAACCTCTTCCTTTGGATCTGTTGTTTTGGGGGGAGGTTTCTAAAATAATAAAACAGGGAATTTCTAAAATAATAAACCTAAAAAATTTGTCGAACTAATTTTTCTTTTGGCCTATTGTCACCAAATTATCAGCAACTCCCTAATGACACCTCTCCCTAGCAACGACGCCAAAAATGATGAGTGTCGCTGCATTCCTCATCATTTAACTTATCAATGTCAACCTAGGGTGGTGTCCATGACAATATGCAAGAGGGAGAATAAATCAATTGCATGATATGTTTTTTCTACAAACGGAATTGAAAGGCAATGCATGAAAGAGATTGTTGAAATCAAATATAATCTAAGAGCTTGTAAATGAAATGTTGAAATTAAATATATCCTAAGAAACTTGTAAAAGGAAATACTTGAAATGTAATTGTTGGAATCAAATCTATCATAGGAAACTTGTAAAGGGAAATACTGAAAATGTAATTGCTGGAAATGAAATTGTTGCTAAGAGATAAAACTACAAACAACTGCTTATAAAAATTAAACTATATTATTTTATAAAACTCTTCCCCATTTGATTCATTGATTACAATGAATTTATAGAATTCCTATCTTCAACTAATCTCAAAGATGATCCTTAATTGTTGTGCAACAACTTTCTAGAAGATAGGAACATGTGTTGAGGGAAAAATATAAGTTTTTCCTTCATCTTGTTGAGTCAATCTTTTTTGGTCATCCAAAACAAATATGCCTATTTTGCAGCCCCTAAACAAGCTCCAAAAATATATTTGACTGCTGAAAAATTCATGTATTCCCTTGTGTATCATTAACGCTTATAAAACAACTCCTAGATGTTTGCAAAAATATTCAAACTACCCAAAATTGTCTCCTAGATATGCTTCATTTGTTTGCACAACCCAACAACTTGCCTTAATGTTTGGAACTACCCTGTAGATGCTTTCAACTGTTATCCCTTAACTACTCATAGAAGCCAAATTTCTCAACCTCTTCATAAATTATTTTTCACTTAGTTTCGAGAATTATGGGGCATAGAAGAAAACGAATGAAAAAATTCCAAAAATTCTGGAGCATGGAAGCAAATTTCCTAAGCATCAGACTGGTGAAGTTTTCTCTCAAACCACAAACTAGGTTCTTGTGAAATTTAATGTGTTTTTTTTCCTTCTTTCCTTCAAATTTTTTTCCAAAAATCTCAAGAACCCAGATCATAATTTTCAAAATATGATGAAATCTTTGACTACTACAACTGAAAATCTCTTACATTCTTCATCATATCCAATCTTGATAAACTTCATAATTAAGCAAAATACATATTTTTATTTGGCTAATAGATGAGACATTTTTTGTCTCATCAACTACTGAATAATTGATAGTGGATGCACAAATCATATGATAGGTGACAAGAGTAAGTTTGTTAAAATTCATAAGTATGACGGTGATCTTGTTAAGTTTGGTGATGATACATTTGCTAAGATCTATGGAAAAGGTTTAGTTTTTTTTTATGGAAAGCATAAAATAGATGATTTTATTTATGTCAAGGGTCTCCAACATAATCTTCTAAGTGTAGGACAACTTTTCAATAGATGATACAATTTGGTGTTTCAGGATGGTGGTTGTGAAATCAAAAAATGAAGCTCTAAAACTTTGGTTGTTGTAGGAACGAGGATAGAAGGAAATGTTTATCAGCTCAAAGGTCGTAGTGTTAAGTGCTTTATGTCACAATTTAATGAAATATAGGTATGGCATAGAAGAATGGGTCACATTAACTTTAATAGCTTAGTGAAGGTTAGTTCTACTAATGTTGTGAGGGATTTTCCAAGGATTACAAAACCTATCAATACAATATGCAAAGAGTGTTAGTTTATAAAGCAAACAAAGAAGAGGTTCAGAACTAAAGAATATCATACCATAGGAACTTTGGAGTTGGTGCATACAAACCTATGTGGATCTACTAGAATAAGAAGCTCTCAAGGTGATAGGTATTTCATGTTATTAATAGATTATTCTAGAATGACTTGGGTGACATTTCTCAAAGAAAAATTAGAAGCTCTAGATAAGTTTAAAGTTTTTAATTATCTGGTTGAGAATTAAATGGATTTGAAAATCAAGTGCTTGAGGTCTGACAGAGGTGGTGATTTTTCCTCCAATGAGTTTAACAGTTTTTGTGAAGATCATGGAATAAAGAGACAGTTATCAACTCCCAGGACTCCTCAATAGAATGGAGTTGTGGAGAGGAAGAACAAGACAGTTCAGGAAGTGGTAAGAACCATGATGAAGGAAGAAAATCTACTAGATGTCTATTGGAGAGAAGCAATTCATACTACATTATACATAACATAGGACAAGCAAGAGTGAATAGTTCAAAGAGTGCTTATGAGTTATGGTATGGAGACCTCCTATTGTGAAATATTTCAAAGTGTTTGGAAGAAAGTGCTATATTAGAAGAGATGAATAAAAATTAGGAAAGTTTGATGCAAGGTCTAATGAAGGAATCTTCCTTGGATACTCTACAAAGAGAAATACATACAAATGTTATAACAAAAGGTTAAAGAAGATTTTTGAAAGTGTAATTGTCAAAGTGGATGAAGAACCACATCAAAGTTCTATGTTGATAGAAGGATATGAATCTGATGAACCCCCTTGCAATGAAGAAGAAAAAGATGAAGATAAAGAAAAAGAGATGATAGTGAAGAGGAAGAAGCTCTAGAAAGGATCCTTAAGACTCCTAAGTATGTGCAAAGGAATCACTCTAAAGATCAAATCATTAGAGATAAGTGCAAAGGTGTGTTGACAAGGAGAAAAGTTGCTATGAAATAGGAACAAGAAAAATTTTGTTTACTATCAATAGTAGAATCTCAAATAGCAGTTGAAGCATGCAAGGATGAGAACTGGATCAAAGCTATGGAAGAAGAGTTGAGACAGATTGAGAATAATCAGACTTGGGAATTGGTCCCAAGACTAGCAAAAAAGAATATGATAGGAACTAAATGGGTATTTAGGAACAAACTGAATGATGATGTAAAGGTTTTCAAAAATAAGGATAGAGTTATGTGTAAGGGCTAATCACAAGTGGAAGGAATATATTTTGAAGAGACTTTTTCTCTAGTGGAAAGAATGGAAGCCATTAGAATGTTTTTGGATTTTATTGCACGTAAAGACTTCAAGATGTATCAAATGGATGACAAGTCTACCTTCTTGAATCGTGAGTTGGAAGAAGAGGTTTACATTGAACAACCGAAAGTTTTTTCATTATTATAAAATGTTGATATGGTCTACAAATTAAAAAAGGCATTGTATGGACTCAAACAAGCTCCTAGATCTTGGTATGCAAGATTGGATAGATACTTGTTGTGGCAAGGATTCAAAAAGGGTACTACAAATAGCAATCTTTACTTCAAGTTTGAGGGAGATCAAATCACAATTGCAGTTGTGTGTGTTGATGACACAATATTTAGAGGAAATGAAGGTATGTGTAAGAAATTTGTAAAGAAAATGCAAAAAGAGTTTGAGATGTTAATGTTTGGGGAGATGAATTCTTCCTTGGGTTACAAATCTATCAATCAGAAAAAGGCATGTTTTCATTTCATAGTCAAAGTATGTCAAGGAAATGTTGAAGAAGTTTGGAATAGAGGATTCTAAACTAGTATGTACTCCTATGGTTATTGGTTGCAAGTTGAGAAAAAATGATGAGTCTCCTAAGAAAGATCATAGCAAGTATAGATCAATGATTAGTGGACTTCTATATCTTACTGATACTAGATTGGATATCATGCATGTAGTTTGTCTTATGGAAGGATTTCAAGAAGATCCTCGAGAATCACATGTGATAGAAATCAAAAGGATATTCAGATACTTGAAGGGCACTCTGGATTTTGGTCTATGGTATCCCAAGGATACTAATTTCTTTTTGAGTGCTTATTCAGATGTAGATTGGGAAGGTTGTGCAAATGACAAAAGAAGTACAAGTGGAGGTTCTTTATTTCTTGGAAGCGGGTTGGTTTCTTGGTTGAGTAAGAAGCAATATTTAATGTCATTATCTACTACATAGGTAGAACATATTGTAGTAGCATCATATTGTATACAAGTGTTATGGATGAAGCATACATTGAAGGATATCAAGGTGTTATATGATGAACCTATTTCTATTTTGTGTGATAATATAAGTGTTATCAATATTTCAAAAAAACCCGGTAATGCATTCAAGGACAAAGCATATCTCTATCTAGTATCACTTTCTAAGAGAGAAAGTTACAAAGAATGAGGTGAAGCTAGAGTATGTGCCTACAAAGGATTGAGTTGTAGATATTTTTAGAAAGGATCTTCTAAAATATACATTTGAGTATCTCTGGTAGAAGTTAGGGGTTATTACCCCTTCATTTTTCAACTAGATGCATAAGTTGGCACATCTATCCATGTGACCTA
This sequence comes from Sequoia sempervirens, assembly GCA_007258455.2. Classification (NCBI taxonomy): domain Eukaryota; kingdom Viridiplantae; phylum Streptophyta; class Pinopsida; order Cupressales; family Cupressaceae; genus Sequoia; species Sequoia sempervirens. The sequence goes on along the minus strand of VDFB02252849.1, from coordinate 39,858 downwards.
TTCAAGATACATTCTCAGTCCTAGACTGATGAAGGCTACCTCTCAAGGGGAGTAGGTAGTGGTGTCTTCAATTGGTGCAATCAGGGGGAGCATATCTTGTGCCCCTAAGTGGGAGAGAACAATAGAGAGAGAGAAGAAGTGTGAGAGAAAGTAGTGAGTTGGTGTCACCTAAAGTGAAGCTTTCAAGTGATGTCAAAAGGAGAGATGATTGCCTTTTTCCATTGATGTCAAAGGGGGAGAGAGTGAAGTCTAAAAAACTCCTCAAGTAACTCAAGTAAAGGGGAGAAAAATGAAGGAAAGGGAAAGAGACAGTGAATCTTAAGGGAGTGGTAGAAGTGTAAGGAATGTCCCAGTTAGGGGGAGAGTTGTATGAGTGTTGCTTGATGCAGAGTTGTTGCGATCTGGTGTTGCCATTGCAAAGTTGTTTTTTTTGTTGATGGTTTTCTGAGCTGGTATTTCCATCAATGACAAAGGGGGAGATTTTTATAGATTGTTGGTGTTTTTATTGATGTCAACCTCTAGTGTGGATGTGTTGTAGTTTGATGTCACATTGGTGTCAACCTCCAGTATGATCAGGGAGATTATTGCATTATGTTGTCATTAGTGTTGTGATTTGATGTCAACCTCTAGTGTGGTCATTTTGAAAAGTGTTTGTGGTATTGAGTAGGTGTTGCAGATGTTATAGATATGTTGAGTAGGTGTTTGTGGTGTTGTCAATGCAGCTGGTTCACTTGGTTTCCAAGTGCTTTTGAGAAAAAATGAATAAAAGAGTGTGCAGTGTGATAGAGGTGTGTTCAGTGTTGTGCTTTGCATTTCTTCATGGTTGAAGATATGCCTGTGCGGTTTGGATGTGATGATTAAAGGTGTTCAGAGGTTCTATATCTAGATTTTTAAGCTTTGGATCGTGTGGTAGTGGAAGATTTGTTTGACAGTGTGTCTTCCTATGTAGAAGGTTGTCGAGGAAAATGCAATTGCTCCACATTTCTCTGTATTGAGGTTTCTTGTCTTGCGGGTTTAGGAATGTGCTAATATTTCATTTATCTACATTCCCTTGAATTTTTGTATATTCAAGTGTTCTACAAGGTTGGTTAGTGTGTTGCATGTCTGTGGCAGTATGTCTAGTTACATAGAATGAATGTGTTCTTCAGTTGTAGGTGGTTGTGATAGTGTTGCAGTATATTCTGAGGATGCTAGAATATTTTGAGATGTTTTGGGGTGTTGCTATTTGGTCTGTATGTTATTTTCAGACCTGGAGAGGTGTGTATGTGGTCACTTGTTAGTGTTAGTGTAGGTTTTTCTGACTTGGCATGCTAGCACTGATTATAGAGGTTGTTTGTTGTTTGTAGAAGCATGGCGAAGTGTGTTGGTGTAGATTTGGGTCCTAATTAACCATTGGTGTGGTATGACTTCACTTCTTTCCACCATGGTCATATTTGGTGTCAACCTATTTAGTGGTTGCACATTTGAGGTGCATACATTTCATTAAGGTCGACCTAAACAAAATTAGTTGAGATCGTGGAGGATATACAAGAAAGGTTATCGTTGGAGATGATGTGTGTGTTGTGAAGTGTGAAAATATGTGAATGTGATCAAGTGTGGTGATCTGAGTGTGAGCTAAAACACATAAGGCTACTAAATGTAGTGAGTAGAAGGTGTCTACAATTTTAGTGTGCTTGAAGTTGTTAGAGGCAATGAGTCGAAGGTTGTGAATGGTGCAGAGTTGCAATGGTGGAATTTCTTATTGATTTGAGATAGTGAATCTGTTTGTAATAGTCTTCTTCTATTCTTCTTTCTTCTAGATAGTGAGTCCTTTGGGCAGTGAGCCCTTCTCCTCTTTTAGGTAGTGAGCCTATTGTATTCGGTCTTGCTATTCATATATATGTGAGCTAATCCTCACCATGGTTTTAGTTGATTAGGGTTTTGCATGTAAATATAGTGTTCTCTTGTGTATGGTGTTAAATTTTTTTATGTTTCATATGTTTACATTCTGTTGTTGCTTAATAAGGATTTGAAAGTTAATAAGGATTTAAGGATTAATGAAGGTTTGATGATTTTAATGTATAGCTGATTCAACCCACCCTCTTAGTTGTCCTATGTGCCTAACACCTCAAGCATTATAAAATTTACAATAAAAAATGAGGCAACAACCTTTGTACACCGATTCTCATTTGATTCTAATATTTCTTTCACAAAAGCAAACTATTTCAACTTCATGCTAATCTTTATAACTCTACAATACTACCTTGCTTCTACACATTCACTCCATAAATCTCCACAACATCAAAACCCTTCACTATCATCACAACTAACAAATTATCTCAGTAACAACATCATTGTTGAACTACCATGCCTGAACTAATCATCTCCACACTTCATTATTAAAATAGTTTTGTGGATTTCTTATTTGCACATTATTATTTTTTAAACATATATCGTACACTCGCACACCCTTTTAATGATCTTGATCCTTTATTTATATCCTTTGTAAACTTAAAAAAAAACTTCTTTTTTGGCCAAGATAAAACATATAACATGAGACGTGCATCGACCATAATAAGTCGGCTCCAAAAACATATGTGGTAAGAGGAAATCATATACAATTCAAACCAAGAGATATCAAGACTTATATTGCCATAACATGCACTTTCATACTAGAACATGCTTCCAAACACTTGGCACAAGCATCTCAACATGTCAAGTCAGCTCAACAAACACTTATCCTTCTTCATGTTTGCTCTAGACCAAAATCAGTACTAGAGAAAGAAAAATATCATCATGCAAATCATGTCATGAACATTGTATGCCTTGCCAAACATTCCTATACACCCCTTTTATCAATTCAGATACTTTCATGTTGGCGTAACTAATTGAGCACAAATTTTAGTATCCCAAATAAATTCTAATTACACAGACTTGGTGTAGAACAATGAAAAACATGCTTATGGTAGACAAGATCAATTGAAACTTGAACTGAGCATACCAACAAATCATATGATATTATGTTTCAAACAACAAATCCAAATGACAAGATGCATTGAAAGGCAGTGGCATATGTTATCTCCCTTAACATTCCTTAGCCAGTAATAATACTTGTGTTCACTCAGATGACTCTGAAAGTAGTTTTGGTACAAACTATCACTTGAGGCTTAAAACAATGTGTTTCTTACTAGTGTCTAGCAATCCTCCAAAATGTAGGACTCTATCACCAAGTGTGGAGAAATGTACAGAATTCCTTAGACCCTCCCTAACTACAACTACACTATACTACAGTCTTCACTCTGCTATCTATAAAACACACTATAGTAGGATTTATGAACTCAAATTTGCATCACACATACCTGAGAGTAATTAAAAGCTATATGTTCTATCTACAAGCTCATATCTTCAAATGCAATAAAATGTGGTACAATTTCTTGAGACTGTGACACCCTTCCTGACATAAACTATACTTAGCCAAATTTCTTCAAACATTTTGCAACATATTATACCCGATGTCAAACCATATGACTTCATAGCTTCTATAATATTCATTATTAGGACTACTTACCAAAACTATTGATGGCATGCACTTATGAAATTCAAAAGATAGGTTACATAAACTTCATAAGGTAAGGTACAACTGTGTATAGATGATACTTATCTTATCTCCTTGCCTTATACCATCATTGCTCCTCTAATTTGTTCCTTTGTCATCACCACATTGTTGACATCAATGACAACATATGCAATAGTGGGTCCATCATTTTAGTTAGTGTAGAGTCATAAATATCACCCATGACAATTTCACACTATGTTTTGTCCCCCCTAAATTATTGAGCCTAATTAGGTCCCTAATTTCCTAAATTATGCATTTTATAGCCCATTTGTATCATTTTCCAAGAAATTGCAAGCATTGAACAAATGCATCCAATTGATAATTTTCCCCCAACACTTAATGTCCTTGAAAATAGGGACAAGACCCATTTGCCCTAGGGTGTATGGGCCCCCTATTTTTTTGGGGACCAATTTTGAATATGTTAATGTCGATATTTTAACATTTGAAATTCAACTTGCAAATGTCGGCTATTGAGATTTAATTTTTGGGAAATTAGAGAAATTCCTATAAATACCTAGTCATTTCACCATTTAAAAACTAAGTGGAAATTACTAGAGAGATTATTGTCAAGATCATTGTTGAGCAAGTCAAGAGCAACATTTTTTATGATTTATTGCAGTAATTCAAGATCCAAACTTCATGTCAAAGTGTATGTGAGTTCATATTGTCATATTATTATTATTTTATGAAGGTTAACCCCTGTTGTAGGTATTCAAGAAATTTCAAGCATTCAAGTAAGCAAGATCCAATACCTTGAGGTGATGTGTATGACTTTAGTCCTTCAAGGAAGCTTTTGAAGGGTGGTGAGTTGTAGCATTTTTTTATTTCATCATTCCTTCCTATCTGTTATCATTCTATCATTGGCATTGCCATTGTGGAAGTGGAAACACTTATTGGAAACACAAGGGCAGACAACTGGGAGGGGGTGAATCAGTTGTCACCAAATCTCAAACTTATTCAACTTATTTACCTTATTCTCAGATCTGAACATTAATCATGAAATCATAAATGAACAACACATCAAAATCACACATAACACCAAGATTTTTTACGTGGAAACCCTGTTAGGGGAAAAACCACGTGGAGGTCAATCCACAAGATTGTACCCTGTTAAAAGTATAAGAGAATATAAATGGGGAATGCACATGCATTCAGGCAAACTACCTAGAGCTCACTGCTCAAATACAAAATAGGCTTACTCCCCAACGGAAGACACATTGTCTTACAGAAAGGTTTTGATTAAATCCATCAGACTTTGAACTGAGAAAAGTAGCATCTTCTAATGCCTAGTTACAGTTCCAGTTAAGCACATAAACACTTCTTCACTCTTCTTCTTTTCCTTCAAATGATCTAAACTTTATTTGCACACATGACTCTTACACTTCACACACACACACACACACACACACACACACATTCATGCCTCCAAATGATAAAACAATTATTCTTATATATCTGCAACAAGAAATTACATCGCTATAAGTCAGCTCCAAAGAAATAATAAAATGAATATAAACAGTCGGCCCAAATCAATAAAGATTATTCATGTGAATAAACCAAGGTCAACCACAACATAGTGAAGAATGAAAATAACATCCTCGAACATGAACCACTTCAATTAATTACTCCTCAAAGATCCACAACACGCTTCAACACCTTGTCAGCCAAGAACATGAAAAACATGAACACACAAGAGAAAATCTCAGATCATGAGCACAACGATCAATGCGGAGGTGCAACACAAATAGAGCACAAACTATAAACATCCACAAGCATCATGAAACATCAGAGAAGAATCCGTAGCAACTGAACTTACTGGAATCACATGATCTTCATTTAGGAACACAAACTGAAGTAACATAAAGACTGTCAAAATAAACATCTTCATAACTCGATCAAATCTTCAAGCGGATCTCTAAAACTTGATGTGGATAAACTAGATATACTCAACAAGAAACCCTTTAGTCCACAACCTCAGAATAGCACTGAACTGAACACACCGACAGAAAGAACTCCACTTCACCTCTGACAACCTATAGCACTTCTTATTACAATTTTCTCAATATCCTCGACATCTATAGCTTCTAATGCAACAATGCTAATAGTGTTGACATCAATGAGAACCGCATATCAACAACACACCACAAAATCCAACAACACTAACACGTGGTTTGACTAAGGCAAGCCACTAAATGCCACAACCCTTTCCCTCTCTTTGAATCTGCAAGTTTTAGGTTTGAAGAGGATTAAAGGAAGCTTGAAGACAAATTGTTCATTGTTGCATTTGAAGCCCTACACCTTTTCAACTCACAAAAACTTGAACCTATAGAATTATTCGATAGTGTTTCGACAACTTTGCAAGCAGAAATAGAGATCTCAGATTTGTCATCAAAGGACCTCAAAAATAGAGCAGGAAAGGTGTACAAGGACTCATGCACCCTAGGGTGACTCTATCCCTATATTCATATCAATACCAACTTTTCTAGGTAGGTACACAGTCCTCTGCACTTCCTAGATCTACTTGTAATTGGTTGTTTCAATTTATTAGTTGTCAGATTATTACATTTCTCATATTATGGCACATAGTCTAATTGGGTTAATCATAGTCAATCAATTCCAATCTATTCTAATCCCCAAATTGATGGAGATCTATGTCTGATTGGTTCACCTTCATGGTTGAAGGTCAATCTATACACCTTGTTGATCTCCATATCAATGAAACCCTAGGAAAAGGCCTTAAATCCTATTGTTCTAAGCACTTAGTACTTAGGATCACCTTTTTTATGTTTCAGTTAGGTCCTTGAATTTTCAAATTTGAGATAATTTGGATTTTGGATTATTTTGACTTATGGTGATTATATCAAAAGGATAACCCTAGGTGGACATGATAGATGACTTGGATGGATAATTTGGATGATTAGGATGACCCCAAAGATGGGAATAGGTGATTAGGCGGACTATGTGGATTTGACTTACTAACTTTGGATTAAAGTTTAAGTCTACACACTTAGATCTTAAGATGATTTGAGACTTTGATTTTGGAATCTAAATATTGGTGTAGAGTTTCTAAGGATTAAACAATTACCCTTAGGATGATTAAAGGTCCCAAAGGTTGGACTAAGGTAATGATTTTAATTAAGAGATCCAAAATTGATGTTTTCAATGATGACCAAGGATTGATTTAGATTGATGATGGGTGTGGACTATAAGGATTATGTGGATAAAAGATGATGATGATGATATGATGATCAATGGTATCCTAATGTTCTCCCAAATGTGACTTAAAGGTGACTAGGGTTATGATCAAGTGGACAACAAGTGACAAATGGATGTGTACCTTGCACTCAAAGGTATGTTATGGATGATTGGATAATGGGACAAGTCAAAATATGGATAATGTATGAATGACTAAGGATATGGTCAAAATGAATAAATGTGGAGTGGAAAAGGTATTGGTTTGATGTTTGGATGTGTTGGACTATGCTTTTAGTGATGATCAATGCTAAATAGATTTTTCACTAAGTAATGGCTATCCTAGATTTGGATTCAATGCTTATATTTCAAGGATACCAATGGAAAAAATGTTTTTCCAAACAAGCAAAAGGACTTCAAACTAGACTTGACTCAAACTTGGTAGTCAAGGCTTACAAAAAATAACTTGGTATATACAACACTCAAATAAGAAGATATAATAAAATTTACCTAAATTTATGTAATAAAAGGTTTACTAACTTAGTGGAGGCCCACATAATAAAATACCTTAAGATTAGTGCAAAGAATTTATTTTTCAAGAGTCAATAGATAGGGATCTAGTGGCACAAGGGCTTGACTCTTCCCTTTCTTTAGAGTGTTTTACACCTTGCATAAAGAGATTTTATCTCTACTTAGGAAGGTACATGGTGAGTAACTTGAAGCATGATACTATACGTTGCACCACACTAAGCAATGGTCAAAAGGTCTTAAAATAGGGTATATAAGGATTATCTAGGGAATCCTCTAAATACCACAAGGGAACATGAGGCATAATTCATGAATTTGAAAGTGCAAGGAAGTCAAACAGTTAGAAGAAGAGGGTAACCCACCCTTCTCCTTCACTTCCCCAAGGTATAAAGCTCTTAGTGGCTTATCCCGAATGAAAAATCACAACTCCAAGAGGCATGTCTTTCAATTCACCCCTGCTATTTACAAATCATCAAAATATTGGAGTTGAGGTCATACCTTGGGGTGATGAAATCCCCAAGCAGACCCCCTAAAAATAAAACAAGACAAAACTTATTTTTTATCCTCAAGACCACCCTAGGTTGTGAGAGGAGAGCCTATATAAGTGTGCTTGCGGTTTAAAAGACACAAATAAATTGTTATCCCAAATAAAATATGAGTGTGAATTTTAACCCACTTCAATGTGAAAACAAACAAATATGACAAATCAAACAGAAAAATAAAAGGTCTATAATCAATGTCTTCAAAAAATGTCCTACAAAACTACTTATGTTAGTAGTTTGTAAGATAAAATCCTTGTAAAAATAAAAAGACCTACACAAAAAAGTCAATCAAAAATATAAAATTAGTTAATCCTATAAAAAATAAGTTCATCAAAAACATATTATTTGGATTTTTATGGTATTAAAAAATCACTAAAAACTGATTAAAAAAACACAAAATTTATGCTCAATTGAAGTTTCAAAATGAAATTATAACTTTGAATTTAACTTGTTCTTGAAATCTAGATAATTTTTTGAGAATCTATCTTCACCATTGGGTCGGTGCCAAATTCAACTTTCCAATTGTAAAATTTTGAAAATCCAATAAAAATTGAACAAGTTATGAGTGTTTGAATGCAGGTACCTTCTTATCAAAAAATTCAATGGTATTAGGATAGATTTTAAGACCCCTATGTGTTGGTTCCCATTCGCCAAGGTGACCAAGCACCAAAGGAAAAAGGAGCTAAGTCATTGGGGCCTTGTTTTAATCCCTTAGGAGTTGAGGGGAACCAAGGGCCTATATTCCCATATGACCAGGGGCAGAGGGTCCACGAAGCTCTTGGTCGTTCATATGACTAGGTACCGAGGGCAAGAAAAGTCAAAATCCCCTACCTAGTTGGGATTTGACCCCTAAATTTCCAACTATTTCATTATATTTCAAAATTTCTAAACTAAAGCTAATCAAAGAAAAAATAGACTAATTTTTTCCACGTCTTGCAGATTTCCTTAGGGATTTTGTTCTGGATTTGAAATAATAAAAATCCAATACAAATCTCCCCTAGATTTTTTAGGGTTTCTCAATGATATGACCATGTGTGTCATGTGAATACTATGTGTATATATCTTCCTCCCCATAATTATCCTCCCAAATTGCCTTTGACTCACGAGCTTCAAATAGTATTAGGAAATTGTTAGAGAAAAATTCAATTAATTTAAAATATTTTAAGTTGATTTAAAATAGATTAAAACAAAACCTTGCCTCCCCTCCACTAATTTAAAGAAAAATCCAATGAAAATTTAATGACTTCCTAGTTTTGAAAGATTTTAAATATTTATGAAAAATCGTTAAACATTTGAAAATCTCCAACTTCGCTTATTTTAAGCACATATTTCACACTCTCATGCAATTTAATTCAACCTTGAAACAAAAAACCAAATGTTAGTGGATTTAAAATAGATTTAGAATAAATTTAAAAGCTTATTTCAATGGATTTTTCAAATCGATTTAAAACAAAACCTTTTTAAATACAACCCTTGCAACCTCTATAGATTTTAAACATTTTTCCAACATATTTAACTTAGCATTACTCCTAGACTGCAGATCTAAACATAGTATAAAATACAATTCAAAGGTAGATTATACATGGGTTTTGAAAGGAGTTAAGGCATATTTAAAGTAGTTTATTAACCACCCAAAAAAACCTATAAAAATTATTAGAAATAAAACCAAATTTATTTCGCCCAAGTATATACCCTTTAACTGCAGATACCTGTGTATATTCGAATGATGACTTTTCTATGATGAATAAACCCAAGCCTCTATCTCCATTATCTCTCCGACAAGTGTGAATATATATTTTTGTCTCTGTATATGCACTAAGTATTTGTCGACCTTGAGTTTTTATTTACATAGTCATATGACCATCTGTTTAGTATGGCTTCCGTAGAATGGTATGGAATTTCATGTAATAACTTCAAACAGGCATGTAAAACACTTAATTTTTTGTTAGCAAAGTAGCAAGTATTTAGTGTCAAAATTCATTTCTCAGCCATTATGGGCGTAACAGTGTAGACTATTTTCTCTCAGACATACTTATGAGAAGCCAATACCTGAAACCCACTCAAAAGCTTGCAAAAACTAGTTACTTATAAACCACAATAAAGCACAAATGCACAAAATAGAGTTAGATAAGGTTTCACATCCCCAACAAAGTACAAGAGAGTACAAACAAAGCAATAATATAAAAAAACAAAATTCAAATGTTACAATATCTTGGACACTGTTGAATGATTTGCTCCTTGAATAGCAATACATGGATGCTCCTTTGCTTGAAGATACCAATTTGACAATATGTCCATAGCATAAGTGATAATTAATTAGGAATGAAGGATAAAGTACTTGAATTTATAGACTAAATTGGAAGGGGGAATGTATTGTCAAGATTTAATTATATGATCAACAGTGGAGGATGGTTGAGAGAATTTCCCTAGGGTCAAGGAGAGGATGAAGGGTGGAGATGGAGGTTGTTAGATTGTGAATGACTAAGATGAACTTACTAAATTTAGTAAGTAGTTGTGATCATGAGGGAAATAAGGGACATGTGCACCTAAGAAGGCTATAATTTTGGGTTGTGTTCAGAGAATAAGGGGACCACAAGGAAAAGTGTTCTTAGGTGCGCTTTATTCCCAAAATGGGTTGAGAGAATAATGGGACCATAGTGACAAGTGTTCCTAGGTGCCCAATATTCTTGGAATGTGTTAAGGGAATTTATAGGCCTAATTAAATAATATTATTTAATTATTTTAGCCACATGTGTGAAATGGATAATAGGTGGAAATGATAATTATTTGTTTATTGTGAGGAGATAGAAAAGGTGATTAATTAAATAATATGATTATTTAATCAAGTGTGTAAGGCCTAAGGTGAAGGGAACTAGACTAAGCGATGACATTGGTCAATTAGGACTAGGTGATGGTGATTAGACCTAGGGAATATTTTAGGCGTCTACACAAAGTTCACTAAAGTATGTGATATCCTTGAGTCTGACTTACAACTACTTTGTATTATTCATCAATACATGCACACTCACGATTTATGTTGATAAGTTTAAACTAATAATTTTTATTTGCAAGGAAATAATAGGTGTAATGGAGGGGGATTGGACAAGTTGCTCCCTTCACAAGGAAGGAGTTCTCTATGGAAGATGGTGATATTGAGTTGTGGAGTTGTGATGCTAAAATAGATAGTTGGGGTTGTCTATGAGATGGTGATATTTTTTTTTTATGACACTAAGGTATTAGTAAGAAGTTTAAAGAAATATATCAAGATGAAGAGCCTCTATCTAGAATAGGGTTCCCAAGCATGCCAACTCGATGGCTATTAGTCGATTCTTTTCTTTTTGCAATTTTTGTATAGCTTGGACTTGTTTTCTTTGATGACTTTACGAGGTGATTTTTTCCTTAACTCTCCCAATGTGACCCATATCAATCCTCTCTAATGTTAGGGCACATGATTATGGTATCCTAAATATTATCGAGAGAGAGAGAGATGATGTGCACACATATTTTCTTAGAGCACTAATTTGAATGCTTTTGATTAATCATGATTTGATGGTAGTCTATTCTATTCATTTTGTTTGATTTTAGGTTACTTATTGGAAGGTATACATCATTCTAAAAGTTGTAATACTATTATTTAATTGATTTTGGGAGTAGTTGGCTTAAATGAAAAGGTCCTAAGTTGTTATGTTATTGATGTTTTATTTTAGATTTCCAATGAATTAAATTCTTACGAAAGGAAGATTGGAAATTGAATTAAGTGTTGAAATAAATGATGTTAAACAAAATCAAATCTAATATTTTTTGTATGCAAATAAATATTAACTAATCTAATATTAAATGTTGAATTCAAATGCAAATGTATCCTTTTTATCCTTTTTTGTATTCTATAATGATTGCATGCAAATAAGTGAGTTAAAATGATTATATGACAATGCTATTAATACTAAGATCAACAACTATTCTTTTTGGAAGCGGTTCAAGCCACGAACATGGAGATATTTTTTGATCAAACAATCACCAACAAGGATGTATTGTCAGATGCTCAAGTCAGTAGGCTGTGTGAATTAGGAGTGGGTCTCATTTCTCTGATATAAATCTATAAAAGGGTCCCTTGATATGCCATGTAATTCTCTCTTTGAAGTAATGAAAGAGTGCTACCCTCTCTGGTAGCGATTTATGGAAGAAAAAAAAGCTATTCTTTTCTTTTTTGTTTCTTTAAAGCACAATCTAATCAATAGTTTCAAAAGTAAATAAACTATCAATTCACTTTTAATCAAAATGCCTTATTCGAAATATAAACAAATATTACAACCTATTGATTTTTATACTACTATGAAATGAATGTTTGTGTTTCCTATTTCTTGTTTATTTGCTAATTGGATTGTTTTAGAATTTTTTTGCTTGAAGATGAATGATTGTTCGTTGGCTGCATGAAATTGGTTTTGTGAATCTTTGAGGTAGAACACGGTTGTTTTGAACAACAAAGTTATAATAAAATAAATTCTAAATTAACAAAACTAAAACTAATCTAAATCTAGGATTTTCAAATGAATGTTACATCCCTAGAGTAGTACAATTCCTACTCTAGCAACTATTTTCAAATTTAAACTAATACAACAAATAAACTATTTTAAAATTAAAAATATGGAACTCCACACCTAAGAGGTGAGATTATTCCAAATATGAAGTTGATTGTGGTGTTGACAAGGTTGTCCTCAAGGACCTAGCTTGGTATTCTTCTCCTCCTCTTTTCAATGCACTATCCTTTCTAATGGAAACAAGGTGAAAAAAGAACAAACATAAGAAGAAGAAGATAGTTGGTCTTGGAGACAAAAGAGCTTAAATTTATTGGATAGATTGTTTTACTAACACACTAGATTGATTTAAAGAGTCTAGAAGTTGTGTGGCTTGTTAGACAATGTTAAATACCATAGGAAACTAACTAAAGCTTGAAATCTTCGTATAACTTCACAAAATAAAGACTACACCTATTATTATTCATTGAACCAAAAAGGCAAAAATAAGTGTTTTTTCTATAGAAAATACCAAAATGCACCCTTTTCAAGATATTTTGTTCAACTAGAAATAAAGTATAATCCATAATTAGCTAATAAGAATGTGAGATTGTTATGCCAGACGAGTTCAAAGGTGGGAGTCCAAAGCTACATTTTATGCAAAAATGACACACACAAGAAAATCAAAGAAGAAAAAATATGTGGTTTGTTGGTTTTACTAGTACATGATTGTTGGGGCGAATGCATGATCATTGGGACAAACATATGATCGCTAGGGAAAATGTGTGATTGTCGGTGCAAACATATGATCATTGGGGCAAATGAGTGATTGTTGTGGTGATTAGGTTCAAAAAGGGATGATCCCATCAATAATTCACTAAAATAAGTATTTGAAAAGCAACAAAGCACAAACACTTAACAAATGATTAAAACAGATAAAATAAAAGGTAAGGGGGGCCTATGAGTCAACTAAGTGATTCCATCGAGTTAATATTAGTTGAGAGTATTTTTAATCATGTCATTTGGGTAGTATGCTAGGCCAATAAGTCATTGTTGAACTTGCCATGTATGTTGTTCATTTTTGGACTCTTGATAGAACTTCCTAATGATTGTAGCAAACCAAATGATTATGACCCTCCTCCTTCCACTACTAAATCCATAACTTTTATTACTTAACTTTTTTTTTAATTGTTATCTTCAATTTTATTGTTTAACTTTACATAAATTATAGGCAGATTTTTTCTACTTACCTTTTTTATAATAAAATATATTATTATCTTTATACAAAGTTATGACACTGGTTTATTAAAAAAGATGATAAATAATGAAGCGGTGCACAAGGGAGAAAGTTTATGGGCGAAAATACACGGTTTTGTTAAATGTGTTTGGGGAATCATTTTAAAACAGTATATGCGAAAAATTCAAAAATATCAAACACATGACTCCGTGGCCCAATGGATAAGGCGCTGGTCTACGAAACCAGAGATTCTGGGTTCGATCCCCAGCAGAGTCGAAAACTCCGACTCTTTTTTATATCGAGCGTTTTTCCCGATAATTTTCTGCTTTTATAAAGTCGATTTCCTTAGTGTATATACGTTTATTACAGGCATTCAATCATTCAAACACAAACAGCTTTTCCTGGATATTCTGTCTATTTGAAGCTAATTTTCCTCAGTGGATACTCATTTGTTAGAGAGGTTGAATCATTCAAACTAGCACGCCACAGTTTTTTTTGTCACAGAGCACGAAAGATTCAGATTCACTCTGTCACGAATGGCATGGCGCTGTTCCATAAATCAAAGCTAAACTATCTGCACAAGTGTTGGGAATGGCATCAACCCTAATTAATCAGATGACGATGAAGAATAGGAAGAAAAAGTTGATGTCTTTGACAATTAAAGTTGGACTACATCTTCAGCCTACGGAACTCACCAATAACAGTGGCAATCATAAATATATGTCAGACAAAAACATTGTTGAAAGGCGTTGCTGGGAGGGGTTTATACCCCTCAAACCTTTACAGCAGATTGAAAGCCGAGGAAAACCAGTTCAACCCGTCATGTATGTCTCTATGCTACGTGCTTGCGCGGATGAGAAATCTCTCTCAGAAATAAAATCAATCCACCTACATATGATTGAAAGCTTAAAGAAACCAGATATCGTCTTACAAAATACCCTTGTCAATGCCTATGCCAAGTGTGGAAGCCTGGAGGATGCCCACAGGCTTGTGGATTCAATGCCTAAACGAAATGTAGTTACATGGACTATCATAATAGGTGCTTATTGCAAGCAGGGTTATGCTCATAAAGGTCTGGCTTTGTATAATAAAATGAGAGAATCAGGTGTACTACCCAATGAATTTACTTTCACCACTGTTGTATCGGCTTGTGCCCAATTGGGGTTTCTTCAAAATGGCAAGGAAATACATGAACATATAATAACCAGATTCGGGTTTGATTATGGTGTTTTTGTGGGAAATTCTCTTGTTGATATGTATGTGAAGTGTGGGAGTTTGGATAATGCACGGCAAGCGTTTGATAAAATGTCTCAACGAGATGTGGTTTCTTGGACTGCTATGATTGCAGGTTATGCTCAGAAAGGCCAGATTGATGAGGCAGCGAGACTATTTGAAGTAATGCCCGAGAAGAATTTAGCATCTTGGAATGTGATGATTGCGGGGTATGGAGAGATTGGGAATATTGGGGAAGCAGTGAGACTGTTTGAGGAAATGCCCGAGAGAGATGTGGTGTCATGGACTCGGATGGCTGCAGCATATATGCAGAATGGGCATGTTGAAAAGGCCCTTGAGATCTTTAAGAGAATGCCGGAACGAGACGAGGTTTCATGGAATACGATGATTACAGGATTTGTGCAGAATAAACTGGTTGAGGAAGCCCTGAAACTCTTTGAGATGGTTCCTCTGCGAAGTACAGTGTCATGGAATGCAATGATTGCAGGGTGTGCACAAAATGGGCGTTTTGACAAGGCATTGGATCTTTTTCAACAAATGAGATTGTCTGGTGTAAGACCACACCCAGACACCTTTGCCAGTGTTCTTCCATCATGTGCCAATCTGGTAGCTTTGGAACAGGGGAAGGCAGTCCATGTATATATTATTAAAAGTGGATACCATCAGAACATCTATGTGGGGAATGCTCTTGTAGACTTATATGCAAAATGTGGTAGTATTGAAGATGCATATAAGGTATTTGACAAAATGTTTGAGCGAAATGTAATTTCATGGACTGCAATAATTATGGCTTATGCCAATAATGGATTTGGGAAAGAAGCCATGCAAATCTTTCGAAAAATGGAACTTTCTGGAACAGTTCCAGATGCAGTTACCTTTGTTGGTGTTCTATCTGCTTGTGGTCATGCAGGCCTAGTGGATGATGGGTGGCGATACTTTGACTCTATGAGTAAAAATTATCATATCACACCGACAAGAGAACACTACTGCTGCATGGTAGACCTTCTCGGCCGAGCTGGGTACTTGAAAGAGGCATTAGATTTGATTAACAAAATGCCAGTGGAACCCGATGCTGCTGTATGGCTATCTTTGCTTGGTGGTTGTAGAATTCATAACAATGTTGAGCTAGGAGAATATGTAGCGGAATGTGTTCTTGAATTGCAGCCAAAAAATGTTGCAAGCTATGTATTGCTTTCAAATATTTATGCGGCAGCTGGCAGGTGGGATGACATTGAAAGGGTTCGAAAAATGATGAAAGACAAAGGAGTTAAAAAGAAGCCAGGATGCAGCTGGATTGAAGTTAATAAACAAGTATATGCTTTTTCTGTAGGAGACAAATTCCTTCCACAAATAGACAAGATTAATGCAGAATTGGAGAGATTGTCTGGACTAATGAAGGAATCAGGATATGTGGCTGACACGAGATTCTCCTTGAGTGATATTGAGGAGGAACAGAAAGAACTCAATCTTTATCATCATAGTGAAAAGTTGGCCATTGCATTTGGGCTTATCAATACATCCTCTAAGACACCAATCCGAATAATCAAGAACCTTCGAGTGTGTGGTGACTGCCACTCTGCCACCAAATTCATTTCCAAGATTGTAGAGCGAGAAATAATAGTGAGGGATGCAAGCCGTTTCCATCATTTCAATAATGGGCATTGTTCCTGTGGTGATTATTGGTAATGTATAACAAGGGTACAAGTAATGAGAGCCTTGCAGAGCAAGTACGGCAGGAGAGCCCTAAAAGTTTTTGGCCTGAGTGAGGTCCGAGGAGAGCCGTACATGAAATGACTAAGGATATTTGCAACATTCAAAACATGGACTCTATTACATCGATCAGTATTTATCTTGCCAGCTTCAATAACTGAAAGGGAGTCTTAATGAAAAGGCAAGTAAAATAAGGATACCATGCGGGATCTTCATGTCCTAACATGAGAATGTAAAAATGTATAGAAAAACTCTATGCAAACTTGTCTTGAATCTTGTGAGATATTGGCTTGATTATATTAGACCGTAAAGAAGACAAAATGCCCAAACAAGTCCCTGATTCTTGTCAAATATTAGTAGTTTTCCTTGGGGACATGTCCACAAGGTTTTCACATTGTTTTGGGGAAAAGAAACGTATTGGGGATGAGGAGATGGGAACAGAGCATCCTCACCCATCCCTTTTTTGATTTTTCAGTATTTTGAGGATATCCACTTGTTGGAATAATTACCTACCATCACCAAGGTAGCGAGATAGTTAATAGGTGCTAAATTAGCAGTAATTTGTTCAGTCCATAAAGGCCTAATTTGTGCAGTCTTGTTTCAGTCAATAAATCCCTAATCCATGGTATGATTAGAGAAGTCTATTTCTGTATACCTCTGCCTTATAAACAGCAAATCATTTGAATAAAAGTCAGAGTTTTTCTTCATCTATTTATTTGTTCTTTTCTCTAACTACATTCCTTATCACTAGTTTATGGAGGGTCATATTTTGAATATGGTATCAGAGCCAAGTTTGCAATGAAGAAAGTGTAAGGGTCAAGCCATGGATTGGAAAAACCTGCATCACTAAAATAGAGGTTTACTTTCAAGTGGACAGATTCGGATTATTTAGAAATGGCTGGCCAAAAGGTGAATAAATTAGGGTGGTGGAGTAAACTTCCACATATGGATGGTGAGATGAACATGTTGTTCTAGGGAGCAGATCTGTAGAAGATCATTAATGGGACTGAGTTGATACACATTAATGGAAATTAGCAACCAAGTGGGAGTAGAGAGATGGCAAAGCATTAGCCACAATCTTGCTTAACCTGAAGGACACACAACTGCCGCAACATAAGCAGTGTGAAAACCTCAAAGGAGGCTTGGGATACATTGTGTCAAATGTTTGAAATGAAGGACATGACAAGAAGGTTGTACCTGCTTAGAAAATTCTTTAATCTATGAATGACTGATGAAGAATCAGTGTCATCGCATATCAACAAATTCAAATACCTGTTAAGTCAATTGGCTGTAGTTGGTTCTCCAATCTCAGAAGAGGGTAGTGTTATGACTCTTATGGGGGAGGGAGTCTTCCACAGTTGTTTGAAAGCTTGGTTGTCTCTTTGGGCACACAAGCTAGTCTCAAACTCCGGACAATAATTGGGTTATTACTGCAGGAGGATTTAACAAGAAGAGACATGGGAGTGAAGTCAAAAACTCTCACTGCCTTGTACACTGGAAAGAAAAACTACCCAAAGAAAATTAACCAGCAACCATAGACGGTGAAAGTTCTTCAAAGAAGAGATTCAAATGTCACTATTGCAAGAGATGGGTCACTATGCAAAGGACTACCGGAAGAAGGAAGCAGATCTTGCAAGAGCAAACCTCACAAACCCACAATCAAACACAGCAAACAAAGGAGCTAAAGAGTCTAAGCTATTCGTAGAAGTATTGGCCACCATGGTAAGAGATCAAAAACTCTGGTATATTGATTCAGGAGCCTCACAAGATATGACACCATGTAGAGATTCATTTGTGTCATACAAAACTCTCTAATGAGAAGAAGGTTTATTTAGGTGATGACTCAAGTCACAAGATCTGTAGTGAAGGAGTGATTTTGGTATAGCTCTCGGATGGTGTATGCAAATAGATCGATAGTGTTCTCGAAGTTCCAAGGTCGACCAAAAATCTGTTATCTATTAGTCAAATTGTAGATGAGGAAATGAAAGTGAAGTTTGACTCAAGCATGTGTACTGAAGAACAACAATGGGAAGATTGTAGCAGAGGGAGTATGATGTGGCAACCTATACAAATTGTGCTTGTCAAGCATGGAAGAGCATGCTGTTGTTGGAAGCACATTGCAGAAATCTGCAGGGCAGATAATGGCAGCAAATACTCAGGCATATCAAGTTGGGTTTGGATCTAGACAAGGGACCAGACCTGAAGCCATGTGAAGCATGCATTTTGGGCAAGCATCAAAGGACAATTTCTAAAGTAAGGAGGCACTCGAGCAAAGGAGTTGTTGTAGCTCGCACATTTTGACATATGCAAATCGATGCAGATCATGTCAATTGGAGAAACAAAGCATTTTATGACCTTCTTCAATGATTACTCAAGGTATACTTATGTTCTATTCATTAAACAAAAGCTTAACAGTTTTTATAAGTTCAAATGCTTCAAGAATCTTGTCAAGAAACAAACAGGAAAATGCATAACAAGGCTAAGGAACAACAATCATGAGGAGTACAACTCAAAAGTGCTTGATTTTTTTTGTATGGATGCAGGAATACAATGGCAAAGGACATGCCTAAACAACCTAGAACAACTTGAAGTTGTTAAACACAAAAACCAAACACTAGTCAAACAAGCAAGGAGGATGCTTAACCATGTTAGAATGTCAATTGGTTTTGGGACCGATGCAGTTGTTACTATTGCATACCTTGGTAATGGAGTTCCAATGAAGGTGATGATTGGAAAAAAAGTTTGTTTGGGGATCAAACAAATGGTAACCATCTTTTTGTATTTGTGCATGCAGCATATGTGCCAATAGCTAATGAGAAATGGAAGAAGTTGGATTGAAAAGTCATAAGTGATTTGTCCTTGGATAAGCATTGAGAGTTAAAGGCTACAAGGTGTATGATCCTGATGAGCACACAATTATATTGAGAGGGGGAGGGAGCGGGGGGAGCTGGGGTGAATCAGTATAACACAACTTTTACCAAGTTAAAACTTTATCAATCATAATAACATTATTTACTCAACATCAATAATCATGCACATGAGAAGAACAACAACACACGATATTTACGTGGAAACCCTTACGGGAGAAAACCATGGCAAAATATTGCTTAGATAAACTTCTTACAAATTTTGTAGGCTCCAACCTACTAGAGGCACCAACCCCTCATTCAATTGAATTCGTAGGCACCAACCTACTGGAGGCACCAACCCCCACAGCTAAGCACCAACTTGGCTAGAGACACCAATCTCTCCTTTAGGAAGCCCCGACTTCCACAACAAAACAAGATTCCACCCTTAATATGTTGCTTCTTCAACGGATGATGGACATTACAATCTTCTTCATTTATTCACTCCATGATTGCCTTTTCATGATTGATATATCTTTCATTGAATGATGTTCACATAAACCAGCATATGATAATCTCTTCACTTTTCCTTCACATACAAATCTGCCTCTTATATTCTCTTCATAAATCTGATCTAACACTGCCTTATGAGTGCCCAATGTCTGATTCAAAACCTACTACAAATTAGGCACAAGATCTGTTCCAAAATCTGATCCTACTTTTGCTTCAGATCAGATACAAGGTCTGCTTCACTTCTATTTGCTTTTTCTTGATGATCTTCATATATATATTTTGTTTACTTCAATCTGCTTGCAAATCCTTCACAGGTCTGCTCAAATATGCTTCATTATTTGCCTCATAAGTCTCCTTAAATCTGCCTTGAATGATTTATCCTTAGCTCCTCATAGATCTCACATTCATTACATTTCTTTTTCACACCAACCTGCTGGTGTATATCTAATATATTTATTTATCCTGCACACCTACAAGGATATTAAATAACCCTTTTTATTCCACACCTTTTCACCACTGTCCTTCATTTTCTGTGTACACATTTCTTTTTCATTTTATATCTTTATGTCTAAATGAGTAGAGACAACTTTTTATGAAAGTTGATAACCTTCCAAACAAGCATGACTCTTCTGTACCAATCACAGCCCCTTGTTAATTACATTCAAAACATAATCGCTTCTTCCCTTAATATTAATCGCTGTCTTTTCAGATTGTTGCCTTAAAACTTCTTTTTTTGTCTTATTTAATATTTGTCTTTTCCTTAATTTGTCTTATGTGACTTTGTAATGCAGCACTCCTTTTTTCTTTATTAAGATTGCTGAATTTAATTAATTCAAAATATGGGGTGATCAGATTTTATTTAGACTTTGGGCACCACCTTTCAATATTAATATGGAATCACTGCTCTTCTTAAAACATATTTGCTGCTTTATTATGATCGTTGCCTTTTTATTATTATCACTGCCCTTTTTTAATGTTCATTGCTCCTTATTCATTTAACTATATTCACTTTTATAATTTTATTCGTATATATATATATATATATCTTGTTTTTCTCCATAAAATAATCTTCAAGATTTCATCTTTATATATCTTTTTCTATTAATTTGCATGATTTCTTCATGATGTCTATTGACTCTTGGTAACTTATATTTTAATTTTAATTGTGATTACTTTAGAGACTAATCCTTTTCTAAATATCCTTCAGCATATGCGATTCCTTAGCATACTCTTTGATCACGAGAGCTACCATAATGATCCCTCACATGCTTCACTGATATATGAGTATCTCCTTCAGCTTGTGGCTAGCTCATCTCCTGGAATGCATAATTAATTGTCTTGATAAGAACGCCACTATCTGTTGATGTATCATTAAGTTCTCTTTCCATTTTGGACTTCAAATGGGCAATTCTTTCTTCAAACTGTTCCAATCAAATGTGGCTTCAGAACGAAGCTCCTTATTCAAAATTGTTCTTCCATATTCTTCTATCATGTCCCCGACTCTTAACCAGGCCCAATCTTTAATCTAGGTGGGGAACAGTGTTTTTCAACACTCCTTTTGAATTCAAAATAATATTAAATAATATAAAAATAATAGATTTTAAATAAAAATAATATTAATAAAAAACTATCTCTGGCCGACTCAGTTTGAGAAGGCATCATAGGTTGATATTTATGTGCAAACATTTGTAGCTATTGGGCATCAATCACAATTTGGACGAATTGTCTTGAGGATAGAGTGGGGACGAAAACCCCTACTGTGTCAGCAACCAGGTGGGCGAAAATCCAACTGGTGAATTGTGATTTATGAGTATTCCGAAATTCTTTATCTAATCCAAACCTTCCTGTGGCAGAGGTGAGCCTACAACTGGCACTAATAGCAATTGGAGGCATATGAAGGGAAGAGCCCTAGGGCTCGCGCCACCTAAGGACATCACATCCCTTCCAACAGAGTAATTCACACATCTGAAGTAGCGACGGGTCTTATAGGCAACAGGGAAGCAGTGGTTCGTATTGACCACCACCTCTTGGAGATATTTGGCGACTATAGTGAGTATACTTGGAGTGCGGAGGCTCCACTTTAGGCGTTGATCTGATCGGCCTATCGCCCCCTCTTGGGTCCCATCGTGTAAGTAGTTGAAGAATTCTGCGACCATCATCATTCATCTTGTTATCTATGTAGCAAATGTGCAATCAATGAGAGGTATCCCTACGAATGATCTAATCAATATTCTTCAGAAGTAAATGTTGTTATTGGGCATACACTATCTGCTATAACATATTTCAGTCTTTCATATTGTGGTTTCTTCGTGCTGTTAATGAGGAACGAATTATTTTGGCAACTTCATATCAATTGTTTCCATGTGGTTCAGTCTGAGTGAATACAAGAAATCTTGTGATTATACTTACTGTCATTGTGCAAATATTATTATTGGGCGCCTTACATCATCCTCTGCTATACTTAAGTCAATTTCTGCAACTAAAATTAACCTCAGATCTGAGACTGTGTGCCATTGTACTATATTATTATTGCTGCTATCAATCATCAATTCTTGTTTCATTTTTCGGTGAGTTAATAGTTTGTTATCTTCCAAAACTATCATTGGTGTAAACTGTGTTTAGCATAGCTGTGAATCAGTTTCTTTTTGGAGGGTATCTTACATCTTCTTTTGAGTTCCAAACCTGAGCTGGAAATTTCTTATGTCCAAGACCATGCCTTGTTAGTTCTCTTTCGTTTATTATCTTATTTTCAATTGTAATATATCCAGCTTTGACATCAATGACAATATTTCAACAATCTCCCCCTTTGTCATTGATGGCAACACAAACATAATTCTCTCCTATTGTATTGCTCCCCCTTACTATATCTCTCCCCCTCTGACATCAATGGCAAAGGAATGTTTATAAAACATCTATCCACAAATGGATCATGGGAAACATTTAATCACATTCTTTAATACTTACATCCAATGTAATAGGAATATGCTTCTCCCCCTGTCAAAGATTCTCTAATGCTCCCTCTTGCTCTAATATTATTCTCTAATGGACCCTTTGTTTCTATGTTGTTTGGGTAACATGCTTCCTCTATGGCTGTCCAAGAGAATTTGGATCATCTCCTTGAATTTAAGAAGTTAGGAACTTGTTTAGCTATCCCACATCTCCAACTCTTCCTTCTCTATCCATGGCTGCTAAATGAAGAATGTCATCCTTTTGACCTCTTTTGCATGGGAACTTCTCTTATTTTCTCTGAATTTTGGGCTCTTTGACACTATCTTCATCAATCTAGAATATCTCTAGCTACTCAAATGGTAACTCCTCTTTTCATTTCCTTCTTCTCTTACTTTACTTTCTTCAAGACCTTCTATATACTACAAATGACCTTTCTCTTTCCAATGGCTGCTCATACTAAAACTTTACTCTTTTATTACCTTCCAAGGCAATATACTCCTCTCTATTGCTATAATGGATTTGAATGACACTTTTAACTCTCTATTCTCTCAAATCTTCAATCTCATGGAGACACTTGTAAATGCCATATTTATGTGAATGGGTTAAAGTTATGCAATCTTTCATCATCTAGATGCCAATTCATTACTTTCCCTTGATACCAATCTATTGGACAAGTGGATTCTTCTCTTCAAGTTTTGTGATACTTTATCTTTTGAATTATCTTCTCAATGGGGCTGAAGAATAATGTCATACTTAGCTCTCCTGAAATTGTGCTTCTTTTGACTCGAGAATTTTTTTCCTTAACTTTTGTGTAGACTAATACTACTTGTACAACTCTACATGCAACCTCCTACATATTTATCTTTGTGTCTTCAAAGGAACAACCTTCATAAATGATTTGTAGTCATCCTCTTTTTCTAACTTTTGTTTTTGTGTCACTTAGGTGACATGCTTCTTTGCTATTTTCCAAAGTTCTTTGAATCATCTTCTCTCATCTATCTTACTTGTTGACTCCTAGTTTGAGTGCATTTTATGTGTTTGCATTGGGCTGAATCCCTCTTGCCTTCATTTCACTTTTCAGTTTAAAAGACTCTTCAATTTGCCCCTATGTTCCATGGAGTTTCTTGATGCGGAGACGGGGGGACAGGGTTCGGGGACAAGGAGACGGGGGGCGTAAGTTTGGGGACAGCGGGGGGGAGGGGGGAGCGGTGTTGAAATACATATAGTACTTGAAAAATTAGTTATAAAAAGATGTATAATTGTAGAAGCCTAAGGAATAAGTAAACTTTAAACACATTGCAATGATTGCATTGAACTAGTAGTAGTTTTTAAATTCTAAAATTAAATTTTAGTGGTGAACATTGAAAATCAAAATATAGACATTGGAACAAGAACTAGAAGTTTCAAAATTTCATAATCATGATTCATAATTACAATCAACAATGTTCAAACTTCAAACTTCAAAAACAAAATAGTAAATACTAGATAGTAGATAGTAATACTAATGACTCATGACTCATGAGTCAATGGCTAATGGCCTGATGCCTCTAATCATCCCCAAGCTCCATGTCAAGTCTCCTTGCAAGTTGCAGCTCAAAGCCTCAAACTCAGACTTTCCCTTCACTCTTCCTCTTCAAGTTCAGACTGTAGCAATGAATTTGTGAATAAGATTGAGACAATATGTCTCTCTTATAACTTTTTTGAGAGGCCTTGGGGGTTGGGGTCAACTTAGGGTTAGAGTTAACCCTTTGAAGTGACCTTTTTCCTTTTGTTTTTAAAAAAAAATCATCAAAATAAACACTGTGTTGTGGGAGTCTTTTGTGATTTTCCTAAGGTGTCAAGGGACGTCTAGGAGTCTCAGGGACATCCCAGAGTCCCCTTTTGGCATCTCCTAAGAAGAAATGTCCCCCTTTTAAGGAAACGTTTGGGAAACGGCGGAGGAAACTTGGAGGCGGTGGGGGAACAGTGAGGGGATGTTCCCCAAGCGTCCCCACATCTCAAGGACGTCCCCATCTCAGAGATGCCTAGTTTTTCAAGGGGACATGTCCCTATGGAATACTGATTTGTCCTTCCTTCATGAACCCAAAAAATCCACATTATATAATTAAATTCATCAACCATCAAACCTACCTCTCATGCTTGCAATGAGCACGAATCATGATACTACAAGTATTAGCATCCAATGTTGATGTACCATTGGTATCCTTCATTTAATGCATAAATTGTAGTTTGCATAGATTCCTCCTGACTATCTTGGTCTTTCTTCTTTCTCCAAACTTTAGTAGGCTTTCTTTTATGTGCATCTACTTTCTTGTTTTGTCTATGTTCTACAAGACAACTTCTACAAAATCGTGATGTATGCCCAAAGTTATTGCATTTGTAGCATATGATGTTGTAATTCTTATTTGACAACCCATACGAACTTCTATTCTTGTTCCAACCAAATTTTCTTGCATGTGTCCAACAATCTATTGCTTTATGACCAAAGTTATTACAAGAAAAACAATATCCATAAATTGGATTTTGGAACCTGATCTTATATGCTTGCTTTGATGGAAGGGGCTTTTTGAATATGTTAGTTTTAACTTCTGGAGGAGTGCTTAACTTTTGGCTTTCCTTAGCTTTGCTTCTATCACCTCTGATGGGACTTTTAAGGATTTCTTCATAGCTCTTTGGTTCTTCTTTACTTGACTTCTTTGGTGCCCCTTTGGAGTCATCCTTGTTGTCCATTTGATTTTCTCCATATCCAAGTCCTTTCTTATTGAATGGTGACCTTTGTTTATTTAATATATCATCCAAAGTCTTGGTACTCTTATCAAACTTGAGGTTCTTGTTCAACTTGGAGGATGTCTTTTCTAGTTCCTTTCTTAAAGAAACTATCTCAGACTCAACATTTCACAATCTTCTTTCTTTTTCTCTAATTGGACTCTCATTTCCTCTTTCATCTTGTATCCTTCTCTCATCTGAAATTTTAGCTCGACAATTATCTTCTCAGATTATTCAAGACTTCGTACTAACTCTACATTAGATTCATTGTTCTCTTGAACTTGTAGATTTAGCTTTTGGTTCTCCTTTCTAAGCCTCTTGATCTCACTGTAGGCATAATGGAGTTCCTCCTCAAGATCCACTACATTATGACCTCTGTCATTTTCTTCTAAGTTTTTATCAATGTTCTCATCATATTCTTTTAACTCCTTTTCTTCTAAGTTCATCTATTATTTTCTTTCACTCACAAGGTGGTTTTCTCTTTCGACAATATCATCTTTTGTTTCTATTGTCATTTGTGTTCCATTTGTCACCCCATTGTTTTTTCTTGCTTCTTTGTCATTACTTGCATTTGATTTTGTTGTTGCTTGTTGATTAACGCTCTTCTTGGTATTACCTTTTGCCTTGTTTCCTTTTCTTCTTGCCATGTGTGCTCTTTTAGATCTACCTTTGAGTGGTTAGACTATTCGAAGGAACCCGCTTTAATACCAATTGATGAGCACACAATTCTAACTTTATCAATCATAATAACATTATTTACTCAACATCAATAATCATGTACATGAGAAGAACAATAACACACGATATTTACATGGAAACCCTTACGGGAGAAAACCACGGAAAAATATTGCTTATATAAACTTCTTACAAATTTTGTAGGCTCCAACCTACTAGAGGCACCAACCTCTCATTCAATTGAATTCGTAGGCACCAACCCCCACAGCTAAGCACCAACTTGGCTAGAGACACCAATCCCTCCTTAAGGAAGCCCCGACTTCCACAACAAAACAAGAATCCACCCTTAATATGTTGCTTCTTCAACAGATGATGGACATTACAATCTTCTTCGTTTATTCACTCCATGATTTCCTTTTCATGATTGATATATCTTTCATTGAATGATGTTCACATAAATCAGCATATGATAATCTCTTCACTTTTCCTTCACATACAAATCTGCCTCTTATATTCTCTTCATAGATCTGATCTAGCACTGCCTTATGAGTGCTCAATGTCTGATTCAAAGCCTGCTACAAATTAGGCACAAGATCTGTTCCAAAATCTGATCCTACTTTTGCTTCAGATCAGTTACAAGGTCTGCTTCACTTCTATTTGCTTTTTCTTGATGATCTTCATTTATATATTTTGTTTACTTCAATCTGCTTGCGAATCCTTCACAGGTCTGCTCAAATATGCTTCATTATTTGCCTCATAAGTCTCCTTAAATCTGCCTTGAATGATTTATCCTTTGCTACTCATAAATCTCACATTCATTACATTTCTTTTTCACACCAACCTGCTGGTGTATATCTAATATATTTATTTATCCTGCACACCCACAATGATATTAAACAATCCTTTTTATTCCACACCTTTCGCTACTCTCCTTCATTTTCTGTCTACACATTTCTCTTTCATTTTATATCTTTATGTCTAAATGAGTAGAGACAACCTTTTATGAAAGGTGATAACCTTCCAAACAAGCATGACTCTTCTTTACTAATCGCAGCCCCTTGTTAATTACATTCAAAACATAAGCGCAACCTCCCTTAACATTAATCGCCGTCTTTAAAGATTGTTGCCTTAAAACTTCTTTTTTTGTCTTATTTAATTTTTGTCTTTTCCTTAATTTTTCTTATGTGACTTTGTAATCCAGCGCTCCTTTTTTCTTTATTAAGATTGCTGAATTTAATTAATTCAAAATATGGGGTGATCAGATTTTATTTAGACTTTGGGCACCACCTTTCAATATTAATATGGAATCGCTGCTCTTCTTAAAACATAATTGCTGCTTTATTATGATCGTTGCCTTTTTATTATTATCACTGCCCTTTTTTAATGTTAACTGCTCCTTATTCATATAATTATATTCACTTTTATTCATATATAAGTATCTTGTTTTTCTCCATAAAATAATCTTCTTGATTTTATCTATATCATTTTCTATTAATTTGGATGAATCTTCATGATGTCTATTGACTCTTGGTAACTTATAATTTAATTTTAATTGTGATTACTTCAGAAACTATGTAATACACAAACTATTCTACGGTTAAATAAGGAAAGCTAACCAACTACTTTCAGCTGAAAATGTAAGTAACTTGTTACAAAACTAGGGTTTTCACTTTTCATTTAAACGGTAAGAACTTCAAAATAAAGTAATTTTCATAACCTTCAGTTTTCAACTAATTTCAAACTTCAATTCAGCTGAAAAGAAATGACTGACTGAATTAACTAAAAAGAACATCTACTAATTTCCAATAACAGAAATATAACGAACTTAACTAACTTTTCATTTCTTCCAAATAAAATTACATCTATCATTTTACACTAAGTAATCATTGCAAATACTTTTAGAGAGGGAATAGGGTTTCAAGGGTTTACAGTTGAGAGCTGAAGTACTTGATCTTGATACAGTCATCATGGGAAAAGAAGATATCATCAGGGGCTTTACTGCCCAACCGAAGACCTACTGGTCTCCCGTGTTCCTTCAACTGAAGGAACCCGTCCCTTCGCGAGGGTAATCAACAATGATCTCTTTTTATCATCATCATGCCTCTGAGCCTGGTGTCAAGGACCTGTTATCACCTGGAATATGCACCCTGCTGAATCTTGAATCTAGCTATCCTGTGAAACATGGGATGACCTCTCGAATTGTGGGACTCGCAAAACTCGAGGTCAACCTCCGATTATAGGGCGGCTTCCCCTTGGTAAACACCTAAAAAACTAACTCTAACTAAAGAACCTTGCTGGGAAAAGAGAGGAGAAAGATCTGATAATCTGAAACTAAAATGGAAAATGGAGGTGATACACCAAATATAGTAGATTTCTACTTCGTTTTAGCAACACAACCTATGAATCTCAATCTAAAGCTTCACACAGTAATTTGCAACAATAATTCAGAGGTAAAGTTAGAACAGCAGCAATCAAGGAGTCATAGGACTCACAATAATACCTGTTTTTCTTTCATACACAGAGAAAATTGAAACAAATAGAGGCAAAATGCTGATCTTTGAATCACTGAAGGCTGCTACAATGACTGTTTTCTAGAAAAACAACAAAATATTACATCACAAGCATACACTCAACCATTATTTCAGAGTGAAATAAGGTTGAAGATGCAATCAATGAAGAAGATTACAGAAGTAGAGACCTGATTATGATTGAAAAAATCAAAGGACTGAATGTCACTTTGTCACAATAAACTTTTCCAATGCTTTTCAACAAACATAGACCTCTTATTTATAGATTTTGAGAGCCTAAAATCAAAAAGTCATGTTGACTTTAGATATTTTCCCTATGAGTTGTCATCCTTATCCTGTGAGTTGTCAATCTTATCCTTTGAAGATAAGATATTTTGTAATCCTTATCCTCTGTGGATAAGATATTTTGGAATCTTGAGTTGTCAATCTTATCCTTTGAAGATAAGATATTTTGCAATCCTTATCCTCTATGGATAAGATATTTTGCAATCCTTATCCTTATCCCTTGACTTTGATTTTGACCTCTTTTGACTTTGACTTTGACTTTGACCTTCTTGACTTTGACTTTGACTTTTTCCCTTGACTTTGACTTTGACTTTGACTTTCTTTTGCAGAAAATATTTTCCTTTTATATTTTTTTGGTTCTAATTTTCCATAAAAATCAGGTAACATTTTGGCGATCTCAAGGGGGTTATTTGCCTGTTGAATAATTGGCCAACTGCCTTATATAGTCCACTGGGCATGCAGTCTTCATAAGGATCAACAAAAATTGTTTGCCTCATCAAAAACAATGTTACCAACTTGCTCCAAAAGAAAGGAGCCTTCTACAAACAACAACTTGTGCATGAAGCAGTTAGGGAAATGAAAAACAATAGCAATGTGCAAGATGCACTTAGAGGAATTGAAACTAAACAACAATTAACTCAAGGTCCCTCAAACATTAGTAGCAATGTTTGAGATGGATCGCATTGACTGGGATATGCAAAACTTCACCATTAAGCCTTGAGATTTGAAAAGCATTGGCTTGCTTGCAATTGGTGATGATGTAGGAACCACTCCATAAGGCGTCAAATTTAGAATGTCTACCTACCTTTGCTCTGTCAGCATCCCACTTCAAAACCAAGTCACCTTCCTGAAAAACTCTTCCAACAGCTTTCTTATCAAATATCCTTTTGACCTGTGCTTGATGAACCTCAAGGGTTTTCATAGCTTGATCTCTAACTTCTTCCAACTCCAATTCTGCCACCCTTACTGTCATAGCATCACTTTCCAACAATTCCAATTGTCGAGCAATTTCAAGAGAAGGTAATTCAAAAGATAATGAAAGTTTTGCCTCTTTGCCATAAACCAACAAGAAAGGAGAGTTACCTACCACCCTCTTTGGCGTGATCCTATCTGCCCAAAGGGCTATTCGAAGTTTGGTGTGCCATGTCCTCTGATTATCTGCAACGGTCCTCTTGATGATCCTGATCAAATTCTTGTTCATAGACTCAGCCAATCCGTTACCTTGAGGGTAATAATTGGAAGATGTCTTCAAATATACTCCATTTTGAATAGCCCATTCACTGATTTTGATACCTACAAAAGCTTTGGCATTATCTGATATAACAGTGAAAGGAACATCAAACCTTGTAACCAGCCTATCAAGAAATTCTAAAATGGAAGCTTCAGTAGCATCTTTCAATGCAACAGCTTCGGTCCACCTAGTGAAATAGTCTGTAGCTGTTAGCACCCATTTGTGACCTGCACTAGAAGGTGGATTAATTACTCCAATAAAATCTAACCCCCATTGCACAAATGGTTGATCCGTCTGAATAGGATGGAGTGGTAGAGCAGCAAGTCTTTGCTTTCCTGTAAAAATAGCACACTCTTTACAACTTCTCACCCACTTGTGGGCATCTCTGAATAGATTGGGCCAATAATACCCAGCCCTCATGATTTTTACAGCAGTTGTCCTTGGTGAGTAATGACCCCCTGAAAGGCCATTATGGAGTTCTTGGAGAACTTTGTTAATCTGATGTTGCTTAATGCACCTCAAAAGTACTCCATTAATGTCCTTTCTAAATAAAGCACCATCAATAAGAACATAAGGAATGGACTGAAGTCTGAAATACCTTCGTTTTGATGAACTTAACTCTTGGGAATATTGGCCCGTTTGAAGAAAATGGACCATATCTTCATACCAACTAGCAGGAGGTGTATCTTCAGCTAATTGTGGCTCTTCATTAGCATAAACCATGTCTGAAGCAGTCATTATATCTACTGCTAGTTGTTTGCACAACCCTTGTCCTCTTACTAGCCTTGCTATTTTGATGTCCACATCATATTCCATGACTCTCGTGATCCAACCAGCTCTTTTTTCACTCACATCCTTGCTCAAAAGAAACTCTTTTACACTAGCATGATTGACCATTAACTAAATCTTGTTGTTAGAAAGCATATGTCTGAATTTTTTTAAGGCTTTAACAACAGAAAACACTTGCTTTTCAACAAAGTTATAGCTGATCTCATAGTCCTTTAATGGCTGGCTGAAAAATGCAATTGGCTGCTCCAAGGAATCTTCATTCTGTTGTGTCAAAATAGCTGATATACTTTCCTCGCCTCCATAAGCATATAGAATGAAATCCTTCTCATAATTAGGATTGACCAAGGTAGGAGCTTCAGAAATTGCCTTCATCTCCTCAAAGCTGTCTTTTCCTTCTTTTGTCCAATTGAAAGGAACATTTTTTCTCAACGTAGAAGTGAGAGGTTTACTCAATAATGCAATGTTAGGAATGAACCGTCTCACAAAATTAATCTTACCAAGAAAGCTTTGTAGTCCTTTCTTATGGCTTGGAAGAGAGAGAGCAATAATAGCACTTACTCACTCTGGATCAATGGACAAACCTTTCTTGGAAACAACATGCCCAAGCAGTTTACCTTCAGGAACAACAAAAATACATTTCTTTGGATTCAAAGAAATGCCAAATTCTCTGCACTTGTCAAATACTTTCCTCAAATGACCTAGATGATCAGCCTCATATTTAGAAAAAACAGTTAAGTCATCTAGATAAACAAGAACAAAATCATTAATCAGCCCTTTGAAAGCCATATCCATCGCTCTCTGAAAGGTTGCACCTGCATTTGTTAAGCCAAAAGGCATCTTTTTGTAAGCCATGGTACCCCATTTCATAGTAAATGTTGTTTTGAACTGATCTGATTCTTGCACAAGTATCTGATTATAACCTATTAAAATATTAAATCACCTTTATAGAGTATTTAAGTGATATAAAATGTATAAAGTCAATTTGACTTTATAATAAGGCATTAAATTAATTAATTAACTCAAATCACTTAAAAATCCATAACTCTCTCAAAACTCCAAATATTCCCGTGCCGTCAGAAGCTGTCAACCCCTGAACTGCTAACGCCTGCTATGAACCAATCACTGAGCTCTGAAAACGAGAATGATCAAGCTCTCCAGAAAGTACCACTGACCCTCTAACCAAACCAGTTAGCCCACAAGGGTCCAAGAAAAGGCTAACACACTGTTCCCGAGAACTGACTAGAG
This sequence comes from Sequoia sempervirens, assembly GCA_007258455.2. Classification (NCBI taxonomy): domain Eukaryota; kingdom Viridiplantae; phylum Streptophyta; class Pinopsida; order Cupressales; family Cupressaceae; genus Sequoia; species Sequoia sempervirens. The sequence continues at coordinate 7,480 of VDFB02252849.1, read as the reverse complement.
CGGGGACATCACATCTTGTACTAGATTATTTTGTGCGGGAACAATAGCTTTGGAGATGCCAACAGCATCGGGATTTACTGTATTTGAAGGCCTAGCATAGCTTAACTGTCCTTGGCCTTGTGCATTTGTTGGATAAGGTGGCCTATTTTGCTAATATGAGGGCTGATATGGCCTATTTTGCTGCTAATATGAGGTATTTTGCTGCTGATATGGTTTGTTTTGCTGCATTTGCTGTCTTTTTAGTGTCACTAACTCATTGCTAAAGCTCTGAAGCAAAGACTTTACTTCTTGGAGTTCACTAGAAGGTATAGCAAGAGGAGTTGTTGGAACCATAGTAACGAGACTCGGACTCGGCGAGGGTGACTCGGCAACTTGAGACTCGGACTCTACGCAGATGCGGCAAAATGAAAAAAAGTTGAAAAAACCCTAGAAATTTAGAGATTTTTAAGGATTTAAAACTTGTTTCAAGCACCCTTTATTGAATACAACAAAAATAAAAGCAAATTTGATCACATGCACAAGTATACAACGATCACATAAGTATAAAGTACACAAATTGTAGTTGTGCTGCTGAAGGAAATAGCATACTTAGATATATAAAATTAGTCAAATGTATACAAAACTCATGGAATATGAAATCCATGACATCAAATGTTCCATACAAATATGAAATATCAAAAGTAAAACAATAGCTATAAGTTTATGACTCTATGCCCTATGGCATAGTGGAGCCAGCATCCTTCCTACGAAGGCGTCTAAGGGTCCTGGATGATGTTGCAGCTGCAGCCATAGTCTCTGCCTATGTCTGACTCCATGCCACTCTCACCGACAACAACTGTCTCCTCGTGCTCTAGCCTCCTCCTCAGCCATGGCTACAACCTTAGCCTCTCTCTCTGCTTGGTCCACCCAATCAAGGTCCTCGTCACTAAAGACTACATCTGTAGCCTCAGTGATCCACTCAGATTGTGGATCAACCCCCTCTAGACCGATCGGGGTTTTGTCGTGGTCAAAAAGCTTCTTGTATCTAAGCCGAAGGTTGTAATGAATATATACCAAGTCATTCATCCTCTCCACTGTCAATCTATTGCGCTTCTTGGAGTGTATGTGCTCAAACATACTCCAATTGCGCTCACAACAGAGATGAAGCTGCATGGTAGCTCGGTATCTGAATAGCAATATTTTTAGGATCGGTGTGTAGGAACCAAACATATGCCACCGGCTACTCACGAGATGAAAAAGAAACAAATCAATGAAATCTCATTTCAAGTTTCAAGTTCAAGTTCCAGCTTGTTAATAATAAAATTATAATATAAAAGATGAAAATTATTCCCTTAAATATATTTTTTTTTTTTATTAATGTTGTCCTATTATCTTTGCACATTTGACGTGTAAAGAATTTTCCTTGTTCCTTAGTGAAGGCATCTATCTCACCTTTCATCTGATAGCAATGTAATGAAGAAGACAGCATCCAGCTCTATGGAAATTAGTGTAGAGGCCACTAAAATTTCTCTATACTTGCGAGGAGATCCGCGGTAGTGGAAGGCGGTTAGGAAAACATGCGGTTGCATGGATGGGCCTATGAAGTTGGTTTTGCCATCTCCTATCAATGATATCCCAAATGGGACGATACTTCTCCTCAACTCCACCATAGACTGATCTAATGGCCTCTTTGGCCCTATCCATGCCCTCATATATGTAGCCCATTGGGGGCTGCTCCCCATCTGCAACTCGTAGGAGCACTAGCAAGGGCTCAATAAACTGCAAAGTGCAAACATGTTTCACAAATAAGTGTAGATGAAAATAAGCAAATAAAAGTAAGATATGATTAAAATTGAAACATAATAAAGGAATTAAATTTTACCTTCACAATCTAGATCCCATTGGTGTCCAAAACCCTTGCTCATCAAAAAGCAATCAGTCCGCAATAATCCACTGCGGTCTTGTAGAAAGGATGAGGAAGACCACTCCTCACTAAGTAAACATGTGTCGCCAGGCTGCATGGCCGAATCAAAGAGTTACTGTCTGGTGATGTTGCAAACCCTAGTGATGCGGGGCGGACAACTCCCTCAATACATGTATTGCCTCATAAAGGTTAAAAGCACCCATGTGTGATTGTATACAATTTACATCGTTTTTTGCTTGCATCACATGTTTGATCATGGGAGCTTGCCAAGATCCTCCAACATGAGGAGTCAATGCAATGGGCACATGGAGTCAAAATATAGTAGGGTGCCTCTCCATCAATAATCTACCGGCAACAACATAATTTGCGTTATACATCACCACTTGCACTACATTCTCTTCCCCACATCGGCTATCACCTCCTCTATAGCCTCCACGGGTATGTGGCATTTTTTAGTGAAGGAAACATCAATGGACTTCATGAAGCCGGTGTCACACTGAAAAAATAAACCAAAACCAATTATTCAATAAATTAAAAACATAAATCCAACCATATTAAATTATTAATCAATAAATCAAATTCAAATTTCAATGCATTGAGGTAAGTAGAATTACCTCCGAAGGAAACTAGGAAATTAAACAACGTCCTATTTCTCCTATCGGTCCAACCATCAGTCATGATGGTGCAACCAATCATCCTCCACTGCTTGCGCTGCTCCTTTAATTGTGCTTTCACATCTGCCACCTTTTGAGTCAAAAGTGGGCCCTTTAATTCATCTTCACTAGGGGCTTTGAACCCCGCCCCACATATGGTTATGGCATCAACCATGTTTTGCTAGAAAGGTGACCTAAAACATGTCATTAATAAGTTACATAAGTATTGTAAAATGAAAAGTTTTAAGTTTTTAACTTTAAATTTGAATTCAATAATGAGATACATCTAGATTCTAAAATTTAAATATAAATTTTAAAACAATTAAACGAAAATGAATTACCTGGCTACATGGAAGGGAATGGTGCAGTAGTACCAAAAATCTGCAATTTTTTGCTGCATCATGTCGTCCTTGTTCAACCCATGCTCTCAAGCGACGGTTGGGAACCGGGGGTAGTCGTCAATTTTCAAGTAGATTACACCCTGGATTTCACGAGACTCTGGGGGCCAATGCTATCTTGCCACTACCAGCGCTTGAGTAGCGAGCGCCCTGACACTAGAGAGAGATGCAGCATAGGCATGGTGATGCAAAAGCGAAGCACTAGCACAAAGCACTAGCACTGGGGCGGTATGGAGGCATGGAAGAAGCATCTCCAGCGGCGCAAAATTACTGTTCAACTCCAACACTCACCAACTCTTGCTTCTGTTTCTTTTTCATTTCTTTTTGCATTTCAAAAGTTTCTAATTGCACTTGCACTTCACGAACAACCTCAGGAGGTGCTTTAGTGCAACCCACTGCATCATGGGCGGGTATCCGTGCAAGATGGTATTTTAATCTATTTATGCCTCCATGATATATTGTTTTCACCGGTAGTTACATTTTCGTCTCTCCTCTTTTCATTCAGGAAAGATTTGACATGTTTAAGTAAGATTAGCACTTCTACTTGGGGTTTGAGACATTGTGAAAATAATAATATGGTTTGATTTGCAAATGAATGTGGCTGCAAAAGTAGGGTTTCTAAAACTATTTAAGTTGCAAGTAGGGTTTGTAAAAAAATATGCAAACTCATAAAAACAATGATTTTACAAATTACAATGAATTATTTGTTAAAAAAACACAAAAAAAATCAATTAAAATCAAACTTACCTCTTAGATTTGGCTTGGAATGCAATGCAAACTCCTCCCAATCACTGGTAATGAGCTCTCAATGCACCTCCTTGCTGGTATGAAGTTCCCCAAATGATATATGACCCTGGATTTGTCTTCAACAGCTTGCTGGTTGCCCTCTCTTCTCCTCCTATTTTTCTTCACAACTCTCTCTTCTCCTCCTATTTTGCCAAATGAATGAAATGAGGTTGCTTTTAGGGCTAAGGAGATAATATAAGTCAAAAAAAATATAAAAAAACTTTAAGTTTATGTTTTTTTTTGGCCTTTTTGGCCTTGGCTGTGCCGGCCGCGTCCAAGGGTCGGGACTCTCCTAGACTCTGTGCGTCTGGTGCGTCCGGCCTGGACACGTCTGGATGCGGCCGCGTCCGCGCCAGCGCTCCTAGGACACGGCCAGGGCTAAGCGGAGCGCAACTCGCCGCTTCCGGGCGAGTCTCGTGACTATGGTTGGAATAATAGTTGTAGGAATAGGAGTTATGCTTGGTTGAGCTGCTGAAATTTCAGGGAATAATGGCATGGGAGGCCTAAGAGCTATTTTTCCAGCTTGGATTAGACTATTTTCAGCTTGTATAGCCAAATCATAAGCATTAGGTAATACTCTCCCATCCATAGATTGTATCAACAAAGCAATATCACTGTTCAAAGAGCGTAAATAATATAGAAAAGCAGTATTGGGAGTAGGTTGTACCAAAGTTGGGATCCTATCCCATGTCTTCTGAAACCTTCGATTGAAATCTATTAAGAACTCATGAGGAGCTCTCTTGATTGTAGACAACTGCTCCATGAGAGAGAAATGATCGCTCTTGTCATCAAACTCTTTGCAAAATGCTTCTCCAAGTTCATCCCAATTGTGGATTGAAGCATGCGGCAACCCTCTGTACCATTCACCTGCTTTGCCCCTGAAAGAAGATCCTAAAAGCCTTACAGCAACATTATCTTGAGTAACATGATGAAAAGAACAAACATTAGCAATATCTTGAATATGCTCTGAAGGGTGTAGCTACCTTATCACCAGTAAAATATGGTAAAGCTTTTAAAGCTGAAACTAGTATAGCATCATGCTAGGTCAAAATAAGAGGGTTTCCTCCATCAAAAGTAGCAAAAGTTTGCTGCCTAGCCATTCTAGGAATATGAAATTTTACTTGAGCTTGAGGAAATCTACCAAAAGGAGGAGTAGATTGGGCTCTTGGAGTTGCTTCAACTTTAGTTGTTCTTATAGGAGATCTAGACAATCTTGATTTTCTACTTCTAGAAGAACTAGCTGATAACTCGACAAATTGAAACTTTCTACCTTTGGTAGAAGCCCTTGTTTGCACTCTTGGCATATGATGAAAAACTCTGATCTGCAACCAAAAGTTAGTGGAGTCGCCAGGTACTTTTGTAAACTTGCCTCTTCAAGTCTGCACTTACTGAGAATAGCACCACTTTCTCAGCTGGAAAATGTAGAAGTCTTCAGACTGGTCCCACCGGGCGTGCCAAAAACTGTTATCACTTGGAATATGCACCCTGCTGAATCTTGAATCCAACTATCCTGTGAAACATGGGATGACCTCTCGAGTTGTGGGACTCGCAAAACTCAAGGTCAACCTCCGATTATAGGGCGGCTTCCCCTTGGTAAATCACCTAAAAAACTAATTCTAACTAAAAAACCTTGTTGGGAAAAGAGAGGAGAAAGATCTGATAATCTAAAACTAAAACGGAAAATGGAGGTGATATACCAAATATAGTAGATTTCTACTTCGTTTTAGCAACACAACCTATGAATCTCAATCTAAAGCTTCACACAGTAATTTGAAACAATAATTCGGAGGTAAAGTTAGAACAGCAGCAATCAAGGAGTCATAGGACTCACAATAATACCTGTTTTTCTTTCATACACAGAGAAAATTGAAACAAATAGAGGCAAAATGCTGATCTTTGAATCACTGAAGGCTGCTACAATGATTGTTTTCTAGAAAAACAGCAAAATATTACATCACAAGCATACACTCAACCATTATTTCAAAGTGAAATAAGGTTGAAGATGCAATCAATGAAGAAGATTACAGAAGTAGAGACCTGATTATGATTGAAAAAATCAAAGGACTGAATGTCACTTTGTCACAATAAACTTTTCCAATGCTTTTCAACAAACATAGACCTTTTATTTATAGATTTTGAGAGCCTAAAATCAAAAAGTCATGTTGACTTTAGATATTTTCCCTATGAGTTGTTATCCTTATCTTGTGAGTTGTCAATCTTATCCTTTGAAGATATTTTGTAATCCTTATCCTCTGTGGATAAGATATTTTGGAATCCTAAGTTGTCAACCTTATCCTTTGAAGATAAGATACTTTGCAATCCTTATCCTTATCCCTTGACTTCGATTTTGACCTCTTTTGACTTTGACTTTGACTTTCTTCCCTTGACTTTGACTTTCTTTTGCAGAAAATATTTTCCTTTTATATTTTATTTTTGTTCTGATTTTCCATAAAAACTAGGTAATAGGACCTATACCTCCTGATCGAATCTTACTAAGGGTACCTCCCAACTAGAAAGGTCACTCTGACCAGTGGTATATCTGGTGCTTGATGGCTAACAGATGTTGAATCTAGCATCATACCTTGGCCAAGGATTTCTTTTTACAAATCTAGCACTCCTATGCCGTCAGTGCTCTCCCCCTTGCTCGACATGATCACTTTCATCTTAAGGTTTAACTTTTAAAGACGGTTAAGTTCCCTTATATACCCATATTAAATTTGCATTCCAAGTTCCTCTTGCAGCAGGGTCTTAAGCAGAGACTTAATTCTTTTAGATTTACAGTTTAAAGGAAAAGATTGTCTAGCTAAAACAAGCTCATTCCTCTCTAGGAATCTTAAGTAAAATTTTCCATTCACAGGAGAACTCATAATCTGTTCCCATTCAAATTGTCATGATTTGATATTCCCATATATCTCTGGACAACACTGTCCTACAGGTTAGGTTCGAGCTTTTCAAAAAAAAGATTTGAGGTTGAAATTAATATGAAGAGGAAATGTATTTATTCGGTTTTCCCCAGACCAACCAAGACAGATGTAAAAAGGGTTTAAAAGAAACTCAGACTCGACAAGAGAGATAATACATAAAATTTTGTCAAGAAAAGAACCATGATGATATCAATTTCCAGCCAAGAAGGAGTAAACTTCGCTTTACATGAATTCCAAATAAATCTTTTCAGAACAAAGACGAAACTAACAAGTCCTTAGACTTGGGATTCCATTAAGAAGAGAAATATTTTCAAACAAAATCATATCGGAGTTTTCAAGCCAAGCTATAGATTATTTTAAAGATTCATACGTGCCTGATAAGCTCCTTGATTTCAGATATCTTCAATCCTCCAATTCTGTGGAGAACCTGTGAGCCCAAGCACCGTCGCTGGAGACGCAAACCAAGGGAAGATTTTTGCTACAGGAGTAAGAATTCAAATTGAAGAAACTAAATACTTCCCACGCACACAATTTCCTTCAAAAGATGTTGAAGAAAAAGACTATGGAGGGTCGCCGATGAATGGAGAGAATGACAAAATAAAAGTGGATCAAGATACAAAGACAAATTTTAGATAGGATGAAGAATGGGTATGAGAAGTGCAGTAAAGTTTGAATGAGATCCAAAAGACTTAGCTCCGAACAAGCAAGGAAAATCTTTTCTAGAAAAACTCTAGACTCCAAACTTAGAAGGTCAAAAATGTGAGAAAAAGAGAGCTCGATGATGAAAGTGAAGAAATAATGAAAAATTCCCGAACT
>VDFB02252848.1:0-116963 GCA_007258455.2 Sequoia sempervirens | reverse complement strand
AAATTCTCTTGTTGATATGTATGTGAAGTGTGGGAGTTTGGATAATGCACGGCAAGCGTTTGATAAAATGTCTCAACGAGATGTGGTTTCTTGGACTGCTATGATTGCAGGTTATGCTCAGAAAGGCCAGATTGATGAGGCAGCGAGACTATTTGAAGTAATGCCCGAGAAGAATTTAGCATCTTGGAATGTGATGATTGCGGGGTATGGAGAGATTGGGAATATTGGGGAAGCAGTGAGACTGTTTGAGGAAATGCCCGAGAGAGATGTGGTGTCATGGACTCGGATGGCTGCAGCATATATGCAGAATGGGCATGTTGAAAAGGCCCTTGAGATCTTTAAGAGAATGCCGGAACGAGACGAGGTTTCATGGAATACGATGATTACAGGATTTGTGCAGAATAAACTGGTTGAAGAAGCCCTGAAACTCTTTGAGATGGTTCCACTGCGAAGTACAGTGTCATGGAATGCAATGATTGCAGGGTGTGCACAAAATGGGCGTTTTGACAAGGCATTGGATCTTTTTCAACAAATGAGATTGTCTGGTGTAAGACCACACCCAGACACCTTTGCCAGTGTTCTTCCATCATGTGCCAATCTGGTAGCTTTGGAACAGGGGAAGGCAGTCCATGTATATATTATTAAAAGTGGATACCATCAGAACATCTATGTGGGGAATGCTCTTGTAGACTTATATGCAAAATGTGGTAGTATTGAAGATGCATATAAGGTATTTGACAAAATGTTTGAGCGAAATGTAATTTCATGGACTGCAATAATTATGGCTTATGCCAATAATGGATTTGGGAAAGAAGCCATGCAAATCTTTCGAAAAATGGAACTTTCTGGAACAGTTCCAGATGCAGTTACCTTTGTTGGTGTTCTATCTGCTTGTGGTCATGCAGGCCTAGTGGATGATGGGTGGCGATACTTTGACTCTATGAGTAAAAATTATCATATCACACCGACAAGAGAACACTACTGCTGCATGGTAGACCTTCTCGGCCGAGCTGGGTACTTGAAAGAGGCATTAGATTTGATTAACAAAATGCCAGTGGAACCCGATGCTGCTGTATGGCTATCTTTGCTTGGTGGTTGTAGAATTCATAACAATGTTGAGCTAGGAGAATATGTAGCGGAATGTGTTCTTGAATTGCAGCCAAAAAATGTTGCAAGCTATGTATTGCTTTCAAATATTTATGCGGCAGCTGGCAGGTGGGATGACATTGAAAGGGTTCGAAAAATGATGAAAGACAAAGGAGTTAAAAAGAAGCCAGGATGCAGCTGGATTGAAGTTAATAAACAAGTATATGCTTTTTCTGTAGGAGACAAATTCCTTCCACAAATAGACAAGATTAATGCAGAATTGGAGAGATTGTCTGGACTAATGAAGGAATCAGGATATGTGGCTGACACGAGATTCTCCTTGAGTGATATTGAGGAGGAACAGAAAGAACTCAATCTTTATCATCATAGTGAAAAGTTGGCCATTGCATTTGGGCTTATCAATACATCCTCTAAGACACCAATCCGAATAATCAAGAACCTTCGAGTGTGTGGTGACTGCCACTCTGCCACCAAATTCATTTCCAAGATTGTAGAGCGAGAAATAATAGTGAGGGATGCAAGCCGTTTCCATCATTTCAATAATGGGCATTGTTCCTGTGGTGATTATTGGTAATGTATAACAAGGGTACAAGTAATGAGAGCCTTGCAGAGCAAGTACGGCAGGAGAGCCCTAAAAGTTTTTGGCCTGAGTGAGGTCCGAGGAGAGCCGTACATGAAATGACTAAGGATATTTGCAACATTCAAAACATGGACTCTATTACATCGATCAGTATTTATCTTGCCAGCTTCAATAACTGAAAGGGAGTCTTAATGAAAAGGCAAGTAAAATAAGGATACCATGCGGGATCTTCATGTCCTAACATGAGAATGTAAAAATGTATAGAAAAACTCTATGCAAACTTGTCTTGAATCTTGTGAGATATTGGCTTGATTATATTAGACCGTAAAGAAGACAAAATGCCCAAACAAGTCCCTGATTCTTGTCAAATATTAGTAGTTTTCCTTGGGGACATGTCCACAAGGTTTTCACATTGTTTTGGGGAAAAGAAACGTATTGGGGATGAGGAGATGGGAACAGAGCATCCTCACCCATCCCTTTTTTGATTTTTCAGTATTTTGAGGATATCCACTTGTTGGAATAATTACCTACCATCACCAAGGTAGCGAGATAGTTAATAGGTGCTAAATTAGCAGTAATTTGTTCAGTCCATAAAGGCCTAATTTGTGCAGTCTTGTTTCAGTCAATAAATCCCTAATCCATGGTATGATTAGAGAAGTCTATTTCTGTATACCTCTGCCTTATAAACAGCAAATCATTTGAATAAAAGTCAGAGTTTTTCTTCATCTATTTATTTGTTCTTTTCTCTAACTACATTCCTTATCACTAGTTTATGGAGGGTCATATTTTGAATATGGTATCAGAGCCAAGTTTGCAATGAAGAAAGTGTAAGGGTCAAGCCATGGATTGGAAAAACCTGCATCACTAAAATAGAGGTTTACTTTCAAGTGGACAGATTCGGATTATTTAGAAATGGCTGGCCAAAAGGTGAATAAATTAGGGTGGTGGAGTAAACTTCCACATATGGATGGTGAGATGAACATATTGTTCTAGGGAGCAGATCTGTAGAAGATCATTAATGGGGCTGAGTTGATACACATTAATGGAAATTAGCAACCAAGTGGGAGTAGAGAGATGGCAAAGCATTAGCCACAATCTTGCTTAACCTGAAGGACACACAACTGCCGCAACATAAGCAGTGTGAAAACCTCAAAGGAGGCTTGGGATACATTGTGTCAAATGTTTGAAATGAAGGACATGACAAGAAGGTTGTACCTGCTTAGAAAATTCTTTAATCTATGAATGACTGATGAAGAATCAGTGTCATCGCATATCAACAAATTCAAATACCTGTTAAGTCAATTGGCTGTAGTTGGTTCTCCAATCTCAGAAGAGGGTAGTGTTATGACTCTTATGGGGGAGGGAGTCTTCCACAGTTGTTTGAAAGCTTGGTTGTCTCTTTGGGCACACAAGCTAGTCTCAAACTCCGGACAATAATTGGGTTATTACTGCAGGAGGATTTAACAAGAAGAGACATGGGAGTGAAGTCAAAAACTCTCACTGCCTTGTACACTGGAAAGAAAAACTACCCAAAGAAAATTAACCAGCAACCATAGACGGTGAAAGTTCTTCAAAGAAGAGATTCAAATGTCACTATTGCAAGAGATGGGTCACTATGCAAAGGACTACCGGAAAAAGGAAGCAGATCTTGCAAGAGCAAACCTCACAAACCCACAATCAAACACAGCAAACAAAGGAGCTAAAGAGTCTAAGCTATTCGTAGAAGTATTGGCCACCATGGTAAGAGATCAAAAACTCTGGTATATTGATTCAGGAGCCTCACAAGATATGACACCATGTAGAGATTCATTTGTGTCATACAAAACTCTCTAATGAGAAGAAGGTTTATTTAGGTGATGACTCAAGTCACAAGATCTGTAGTGAAGGAGTGATTTTGGTATAGCTCTCGGATGGTGTATGCAAATAGATCGATAGTGTTCTCGAAGTTCCAAGGTCGACCAAAAATCTGTTATCTATTAGTCAAATTGTAGATGAGGAAATGAAAGTGAAGTTTGACTCAAGCATGTGTACTGAAGAACAATGGGAAGATTGTAGCAGAGGGAGTATGATGTGGCAACCTATACAAATTGTGCTTGTCAAGCGTGGAAGAGCATGCTGTTGTTGGAAGCACATTGCAGAAATCTGCAGGGCAGATAATGGCAGCAAATACTCAGGCATATCAAGTTGGGTTTGGATCTAGACAAGGGACCAGACCTGAAGCCATGTGAAGCATGCATTTTGGGCAAGCATCAAAGGACAATTTCTAAAGTAAGGAGGCACTCGAGCAAAGGAGTTGTTGTAGCTCGCACATTTTGACATATGCAAATCGATGCAGATCATGTCAATTGGAGAAACAAAGCATTTTATGACCTTCTTCAATGATTACTCAAGGTATACTTATGTTCTATTCATTAAACAAAAGCTTAACAGTTCTTATAAGTTCAAATGCTTCAAGAATCTTGTCAAGAAACAAACAGGAAAATGCATAACAAGGCTAAGGAACAACAATCATGAGGAGTACAACTCAAAAGTGCTTGATTTTTTTTGTATGGATGCAGGAATACAATGGCAAAGGACATGCCTAAACAACCTAGAACAACTTGAAGTTGTTAAACACAAAAACCAAACACTAGTCAAACAAGCAAGGAGGATGCTTAACCATGTTAGAATGTCAATTGGTTTTGGGACCGATGCAGTTGTTACTATTGCATACCTTGGTAATGGAGTTCCAATGAAGGTGATGATTGGAAAAAAAGTTTGTTTGGGGATCAAACAAATGGTAACCATCTTTTTGTATTTGTGCATGCAGCATATGTGCCAATAGCTAATGAGAAATGGAAGAAGTTGGATTGAAAAGTCATAAGTGATTTGTCCTTGGATAAGCATTGAGAGTTAAAGGCTACAAGGTGTATGATCCTGATGAGCACACAATTATATTGAGAGGGGGAGGGAGCGGGGGTAGCTGGGGTGAATCAGTATAACACAACTTTTACCAAGTTAAAACTTTATCAATCATAATAACATTATTTACTCAACATCAATAATCATGCACATGAGAAGAACAACAACACACGATATTTACGTGGAAACCCTTACGGGAGAAAACCATGGCAAAATATTGCTTAGATAAACTTACAAATTTTGTAGGCTCCAACCTACTAGAGGCACCAACCCCTCATTCAATTGAATTCGTAGGCACCAACCTACTGGAGGCACCAACCCCCACAGCTAAGCACCAACTTGGCTAGAGACACCAATCTCTCCTTTAGGAAGCCCCGACTTCCACAACAAAACAAGATTCCACCCTTAATATGTTGCTTCTTCAACGGATGATGGACATTACAATCTTCTTCATTTATTCACTCCATGATTGCCTTTTCATGATTGATATATCTTTCATTGAATGATGTTCACATAAACCAGCATATGATAATCTCTTCACTTTTCCTTCACATACAAATCTGCCTCTTATATTCTCTTCATAAATCTGATCTAACACTGCCTTATGAGTGCCCAATGTCTGATTCAAAACCTACTACAAATTAGGCACAAGATCTGTTCCAAAATCTGATCCTACTTTTGCTTCAGATCAGATACAAGGTCTGCTTCACTTCTATTTGCTTTTTCTTGATGATCTTCATATATATATTTTGTTTACTTCAATCTGCTTGCAAATCCTTCACAGGTCTGCTCAAATATGCTTCATTATTTGCCTCATAAGTCTCCTTAAATCTGCCTTGAATGATTTATCCTTAGCTCCTCATAGATCTCACATTCATTACATTTCTTTTTCACACCAACCTGCTGGTGTATATCTAATATATTTATTTATCCTGCACACCTACAAGGATATTAAATAACCCTTTTTATTCCACACCTTTTCACCACTGTCCTTCATTTTCTGTGTACACATTTCTTTTTCATTTTATATCTTTATGTCTAAATGAGTAGAGACAACTTTTTATGAAAGTTGATAACCTTCCAAACAAGCATGACTCTTCTGTACCAATCACAGCCCCTTGTTAATTACATTCAAAACATAATCGCTTCTTCCCTTAATATTAATCGCTGTCTTTTCAGATTGTTGCCTTAAAACTTCTTTTTTTGTCTTATTTAATATTTGTCTTTTCCTTAATTTGTCTTATGTGACTTTGTAATGCAGCACTCCTTTTTTCTTTATTAAGATTGCTGAATTTAATTAATTCAAAATATGGGGTGATCAGATTTTATTTAGAGTTTGGGCACCACCTTTCAATATTAATATGGAATCACTGCTCTTCTTAAAACATATTTGCTGCTTTATTATGATCGTTGCCTTTTTATTATTATCACTGCCCTTTTTTAATGTTCATTGCTCCTTATTCATTTAACTATATTCACTTTTATAATTTTATTCGTATATATATATATATCTTGTTTTTCTCCATAAAATAATCTTCAAGATTTCATCTTTATATATCTTTTTCTATTAATTTGCATGATTTCTTCATGATGTCTATTGACTCTTGGTAATTTTATTTTAATTTTAATTGTGATTACTTTAGAGACTAATCCTTTTCTAAATATCCTTCAGCATATGCGATTCCTTAGCATACTCTTTGATCACGAGAGCTACCATAATGATCCCTCACATGCTTCACTGATATATGAGTATCTCCTTCAGCTTGTGGCTAGCTCATCTCCTGGAATGCATAATTAATTGTCTTGATAAGAACGCCACTATCTGTTGATGTATCATTAAGTTCTCTTTCCATTTTGGACTTCAAATGGGCAATTCTTTCTTCAAACTGTTCCAATCAAATGTGGCTTCAGAACGAAGCTCCTTGTTCAAAATTGTTCTTCCATAGTCTTCTATCATGTCCCCGACTCTTAACCAGGCCCAATCTTTAATCTAGGTGGGGAACAGTGTTTTTCAACACTCCTTTTGAATTCAAAATAATATTAAATAATATAAAAATAATAGATTTTAAATAAAAATAATATTAATAAAAAACTATCTCTGGCCGACTCAGTTTGAGAAGGCATCATAGGTTGATATTTATGTGCAAACATTTGTAGCTATTGGGCATCAATCACAATTTGGACGAATTGTCTTGAGGATAGAGTGGGGACGAAAACCCCTACTGTGTCAGCAACCAGGTGGGCGAAAATCCAACTGGTGAATTGTGATTTATGAGTATTCCGAAATTCTTTATCTAATCCAAACCTTCCTGTGGCAGAGGTGAGCCTACAACTGGCACTAATAGCAATTGGAGGCATATGAAGGGAAGAGCCCTAGGGCTCGCGCCACCTAAGGACATCACATCCCTTCCAACAGAGTAATTCACACATCTGAAGTAGCGACGGGTCTTATAGGCAACAGGGAAGCAGTGGTTCGTATTGACCACCACCTCTTGGAGATATTTGGCGACTATAGTGAGTATACTTGGAGTGCGGAGGCTCCACTTTAGGCGTTGATCTGATCGGCCTATCGCCCCCTCTTGGGTCCCATCATGTAAGTAGTTGAAGAATTCTGCGACCATCATCATTCATCTTGTTATCTATGTAGCAAATGTGCAATCAATGAGAGGTATCCCTACGAATGATCTAATCAATATTCTTCAGAAGTAAATGTTGTTATTGGGCATACACTATCTGCTATAACATATTTCAGTCTTTCATATTGTGGTTTCTTCGTGCTGTTAATGGGGAACGAATTATTTTGGCAACTTCATATCAATTGTTTCCATGTGGTTCAGTCTGAGTGAATACAAGAAATCTTGTGATTATACTTACTGTCATTGTGCAAATATTATTATTGGGCGCCTTACATCATCCTCTGCTATACTTAAGTCAATTTCTGCAACTAAAATTAACCTCAGATCTGAGACTGTGTGCCATTGTACTATATTATTATTGCTGCTATCAATCATCAATTCTTGTTTCATTTTTCGGTGAGTTAATAGTTTGTTATCTTCCAAAACTATCATTGGTGTAAACTGTGTTTAGCATAGCTGTGAATCAGTTTCTTTTTGGAGGGTATCTTACATCTTCTTTTGAGTTCCAAACCTGAGCTGGAAATTTCTTATGTCCAAGACCATGCCTTGTTAGTTCTCTTTCGTTTATTATCTTATTTTCAATTGTAATATATCCAGCTTTGACATCAATGACAATATTTCAACAATCTCCCCCTTTGTCATTGATGGCAACACAAACATAATTCTCTCCTATTGTATTGCTCCCCCTTACTATATCTCTCCCCCTCTGACATCAATGGCAAAGGAATGTTTATAAAACATCTATCCACAAATGGATCATGGGAAACATTTAATCACATTCTTTAATACTTACATGCAATGTAATAGGAATATGCTTCTCCCCCTGTCAAAGATTCTCTAATGCTCCCTCTTGCTCTAATATTATTCTCTAATGGACCCTTTGTTTCTATGTTGTTTGGGTAACATGCTTCCTCTATGGCTGTCCAAGAGAATTTGGATCATCTCCTTGAATTTAAGAAGTTAGGAACTTGTTTAGCTATCCCACATCTCCAACTCTTCCTTCTCTATCCATGGCTGCTAAATGAAGAATGTCATCCTTTTGACCTCTTTTGCATGGGAACTTCTCTTATTTTCTCTGAATTTTGGGCTCTTTGACACTATCTTCATCAGTCTAGAATATCTCTAGCTACTCAAATGGTAACTCCTCTTTTCATTTCCTTCTTCTCTTACTTTACTTTCTTCAAGACCTTCTATATACTACAAATGACCTTTCTCTTTCCAATGGCTGCTCATACTAAAACTTTACTCTTTTATTACCTTCCAAGGCAATATACTCCTCTCTATTGCTATAATGGATTTGAATGACACTTTTAACTCTCAATTCTCTCAAATCTTCAATCTCATGGAGACACTTGTAAATGCCATATTTATGTGAATGGGTTAAAGGTATGCAATCTATCATCATCTAGATGCCAATTCATTACTTTCCCTTGATACCAATCTATTGGACAAGTGGATTCTTCTCTTCAAGTTTTGTGATACTTTATCTTTTGAATTATCTTCTCAATGGGGCTGAAGAATAATGTCATACTTAGCTCTCCTGAAATTGTGCTTCTTTTGACTCGAGAATTTTTTTCCTTAACTTTTGTGTAGACTAATACTACTTGTACAACTCTACATGCAACCTCCTACATATTTATCTTTGTGTCTTCAAAGGAACAACCTTCATAAATGATTTGTAGTCATCCTCTTTTTCTAACTTTTGTTTTTGTGTCACTTAGGTGACATGCTTCTTTGCTATTTTCCAAAGTTCTTTGAATCATCTTCTCTCATCTATCATACTTGTTGACTCCTAGTTTGAGTGCATTTTATGTGTTTGCATTGGGCTGAATCCCTCTTGCCTTCATTTCACTTTTCAGTTTAAAAGACTCTTCAATTTGCCCCTATGTTCCATGGAGTTTCTTGATGCGGAGACGGGGGGACAGGGTTCGGGGACAAGGAGACGGGGGGCGTAAGTTTGGGGACAGCGGGGGGGAGGGGGGAGCGGTGTTGAAATACATATAGTACTTGAAAAATTAGTTATAAAAAGATGTATAATTGTAGAAGCCTAAGGAATAAGTAAACTTTAAACTCATTGCAATGATTGCATTGAACTAGTAGTAGTTTTTAAATTCTAAAATTAAATTTTAGTGGTGAACATTGAAAATCAAAATATAGACATTGGAACAAGAACTAGAAGTTTCAAAATTTCATAATCATGATTCATAATTACAATCAACAATGTTCAAACTTCAAACTTCAAAAACAAAATAGTAAATACTAGATAGTAGATAGTAATACTAATGACTCATGACTCATGAGTCAATGGCTAATGGCCTGATGCCTCTAATCATCCCCAAGCTCCATGTCAAGTCTCCTTGCAAGTTGCAGCTCAAAGCCTCAAACTCAGACTTTCCCTTCACTCTTCCTCTTCAAGTTCAGACTGTAGCAATGAATTTGTGAATAAGATTGAGACAATATGTCTCTCTTATAACTTTTTTGAGAGGCCTTGGGGGTTGGGGTCAACTTAGGGTTAGAGTTAACCCTTTGAAGTGACCTTTTTCCTTTTGTTTTTAAAAAAAAATCATCAAAATAAACACTGTGTTGTGGGAGTCTTTTGTGATTTTCCTAAGGTGTCAAGGGACGTCTAGGAGTCTCAGGGACATCCCAGAGTCCCCTTTTGGCATCTCCTAAGAAGAAATGTCCCCCTTTTAAGGAAACGTCTGGGAAACGGCGGAGGAAACTTGGAGGCGCTGGGGGAACAGTGAGGGGATGTTCCCCAAGCGTCCCCACATCTCAAGGATGTCCCCATCTCAGAGATGCCTAGTTTTTCAAGGGGACATGTCCCTATGGAATACTGATTTGTCCTTCCTTCATGAACCCAAAAAATCCACATTATATAATTAAATTCATCAACCATCAAACCTACCTCTCATGCTTGCAATGAGCACGAATCATGATACTACAAGTATTAGCATCCAATGTTGATGTACCATTGGTATCCTTCATTTAATGCATAAATTGTAGTTTGCATAGATTCCTCCTGACTATCTTGGTCTTTCTTCTTTCTCCAAACTTTAGTAGGCTTTCTTTTATGTGCATCTACTTTCTTGTTTTGTCTATGTTCCACAAGACAACTTCTACAAAATCGTGATGTATGCCCAAAGTTATTGCATTTGTAGCATATGATGTTGTAATTCTTATTTGACAACCCATACGAACTTCTATTCTTGTTCCAACCAAATTTTCTTGCATGTGTCCAACAATCTATTGCTTTATGACCAAAGTTATTACAAGAAAAACAATATCCATAAATTGGATTTTGGAACCTGATCTTATATGCTTGCTTTGATGGAAGGGGCTTTTTGAATATGTTAGTTTTAACTTCTGGAGGAGTGCTTAACTTTTGGCTTTCCTTAGCTTTGCTTCTATCACCTCTGATGGGACTTTTAAGGATTTCTTCATAGCTCTTTGGTTCTTCTTTACTTGACTTCTTTGGTGCCCCTTTGGAGTCATCCTTGTTGTCCATTTGATTTTCTCCATATCCAAGTCCTTTCTTATTGAATGGTGACCTTTGTTTATTTAATATATCATCCAAAGTCTTGGTACTCTTATCAAACTTGAGGTTCTTGTTCAACTTGGAGGATGTCTTTTCTAGTTCCTTTCTTAAAGAAACTATCTCAGACTCAACATTTCACAATCTTCTTTCTTTTTCTCTAATTGGACTCTCATTTCCTCTTTCATCTTGTATCCTTCTCTCATCTGAAATTTTAGCTCGACAATTATCTTCTCAGATTATTCAAGACTTCGTACTAACTCTACATTAGATTCATTGTTCTCTTGAACTTGTAGATTTAGCTTTTGGTTCTCCTTTCTAAGCCTCTTGATCTCACTGTAGGCATAATGGAGTTCCTCCTCAAGATCCACTACATTATGACCTCCGTCATTTTCTTCTAAGTTTTTATCAATGTTCTCATCATATTCTTTTAACTCCTTTTCTTCTAAGTTCATCTATTATTTTCTTTCACTCACAAGGTGGTTTTCTCTTTCGACAATATCATCTTTTGTTTCTATTGTCATTTGTGTTCCATTTGTCACCCCATTGTTTTTCCTTGCTTCTTTGTCATTACTTGCATTTGATTTTGTTGTTGCTTGTTGATTAACGCTCTTCTTGGTATTACCTTTTGCCTTGTTTCCTTTTCTTCTTGCCATGTGTGCTCTTTTAGATCTACCTTTGAGTGGTTAGACTATTCGAAGGAACCCGCTCTAATACCAATTGATGAGCACACAATTCTAACTTTATCAATCATAATAACATTATTTACTCAACATCAATAATCATGTACATGAGAAGAACAATAACACACGATATTTACGTGGAAACCCTTACGGGAGAAAACCACGGAAAAATATTGCTTATATAAACTTCTTACAAATTTTGTAGGCTCCAACCTACTAGAGGCACCAACCTCTCATTCAATTGAATTCGTAGGCACCAACCCCCACAGCTAAGCACCAACTTGGCTAGAGACACCAATCCCTCCTTAAGGAAGCCCCGACTTCCACAACAAAACAAGAATCCACCCTTAATATGTTGCTTCTTCAACAGATGATGGACATTACAATCTTCTTCGTTTATTCACTCCATGATTTCCTTTTCATGATTGATATATCTTTCATTGAATGATGTTCACATAAATCAGCATATGATAATCTCTTCACTTTTCCTTCACATACAAATCTGCCTCTTATATTCTCTTCATAGATCTGATCTAGCACTGCCTTATGAGTGCTCAATGTCTGATTCAAAGCCTGCTACAAATTAGGCACAAGATCTGTTCCAAAATCTGATCCTACTTTTGCTTCAGATCAGTTACAAGGTCTGCTTCACTTCTATTTGCTTTTTCTTGATGATCTTCATTTATATATTTTGTTTACTTCAATCTGCTTGCGAATCCTTCACAGGTCTGCTCAAATATGCTTCATTATTTGCCTCATAAGTCTCCTTAAGTCTGCCTTGAATGATTTATCCTTTGCTACTCATAAATCTCACATTCATTACATTTCTTTTTCACACCAACCTGCTGGTGTATATCTAATATATTTATTTATCCTGCACACCCACAATGATATTAAACAATCCTTTTTATTCCACACCTTTCGCTACTCTCCTTCATTTTCTGTCTACACATTTCTCTTTCATTTTATAGCTTTATGTCTAAATGAGTAGAGACAACCTTTTATGAAAGGTGATAACCTTCCAAACAAGCATGACTCTTCTTTACTAATCGCAGCCCCTTGTTAATTACATTCAAAACATAAGCGCAACCTCCCTTAACATTAATCGCCGTCTTTAAAGATTGTTGCCTTAAAACTTCTTTTTTTGTCTTATTTAATTTTTGTCTTTTCCTTAATTTTTCTTATGTGACTTTGTAATCCAGCGCTCCTTTTTTCTTTATTAAGATTGCTGAATTTAATTAATTCAAAATATGGGGTGATCAGATTTTATTTAGACTTTGGGCACCACCTTTCAATATTAATATGGAATCGCTGCTCTTCTTAAAACATAATTGCTGCTTTATTATGATCGTTGCCTTTTTATTATTATCACTGCCCTTTTTTAATGTTAACTGCTCCTTATTCATATAATTATATTCACTTTTATTCATATATAAGTATCTTGTTTTTCTCCATAAAATAATCTTCTTGATTTTATCTATATCATTTTCTATTAATTTGGATGAATCTTCATGATGTCTATTGACTCTTGGTAACTTATAATTTAATTTTAATTGTGATTACTTCAGAAACTATGTAATACACAAACTATTCTACGGTTAAATAAGGAAAGCTAACCAACTACTTTCAGCTGAAAATGTAAGTAACTTGTTACAAAACTAGGGTTTTCACTTTTCATTTAAACGGTAAGAACTTCAAAATAAAGTAATTTTCATAACCTTCAGTTTTCAACTAATTTCAAACTTCAATTCAGCTGAAAAGAAATGACTGACTGAATTAACTAAAAAGAACATCTACTAATTTCCAATAAAAGAAATATAACGAACTTAACTAACTTTTCATTTCTTCCAAATAAAATTACATCTATCATTTTACACTAAGTAATCATTGCAAATACTTTTAGAGAGGGAATAGGGTTTCAAGGGTTTACAGTTGAGAGCTGAAGTACTTGATCTTGATACAGTCATCATGGGAAAAGAAGATATCATCAGGGGCTTTACCGCCCAACCAAAGACCTACTGGTCTCCTGTGTTCCTTCAACTGAAGGAACCCGTCCCTTCGCGAGGGTAGTCAACAATGATCTCTTTTTATCATCATCATGCCTCTGAGCCTGGTGTCAAGGACCTGTTATCACCTGGAATATGCACCCTGTTGAATCTTGAATCTAGCTATCCTGTGAAACATGGGATGACCTCTCGAATTGTGGGACTCGCAAAACTCGAGGTCAACCTCCGATTATAGGGCGGCTTCCCCTTGGTAAACACCTAAAAAACTAACTCTAACTAAAGAACCTTGCTGGAAAAAGAGAGGAGAAAGATCTGATAATCTGAAACTAAAATAGAAAATGGAGGTGATACACCAAATATAGTAGATTTCTACTTCGTTTTAGCAACACAACCTATGAATCTCAATCTAAAGCTTCACACAGTAATTTGCAACAATAATTCAGAGGTAAAGTTAGAACAGCAGCAATCAAGGAGTCATAGGACTCACAATAATACCTGTTTTTCTTTCATACACAGAGAAAATTGAAACAAATAGAGGCAAAATGCTGATCTTTGAATCACTGAAGGCTGCTACAATGACTGTTTTCTAGAAAAACAACAAAATATTACATCCCAAGCATACACTCAACCATTATTTCAGAGTGAAATAAGGTTGAAGATGCAATCAATGAAGAAGATTACAGAAGTAGAGACCTGATTATGATTGAAAAAATCAAAGGACTGAATGTCACTTTGTCACAATAAACTTTTCCAATGCTTTTCAACAAACATAGACCTCTTATTTATAGATTTTGAGAGCCTAAAGTCAAAAAGTCATGTTGACTTTAGATATTTTCCCTATGAGTTGTCATCCTTATCCTGTGAGTTGTCAATCTTATCCTTTGAAGATAAGATATTTTGTAATCCTTATCCTCTGTGGATAAGATATTTTGGAATCTTGAGTTGTCAATCTTATGCTTTGAAGATAAGATATTTTGCAATCCTTATCCTCTATGGATAAGATATTTTGCAATCCTTATCCTTATCCCTTGACTTTGATTTTGACCTCTTTTGACTTTGACTTTGACTTTGACCTTCTTGACTTTGACTTTGACTTTTTCCCTTGACTTTGACTTTGACTTTGACTTTCTTTTGCAGAAAATATTTTCCTTTTATATTTTTTTGGTTCTAATTTTCCATAAAAATCAGGTAACATTTTGGCGATCTCAAGGGGGTTATTTGCCTGTTGAATAATTGGCCAACTGCCTTATATAGTCCACTGGGCATGGAGTCTTCATAAGGATCAACAAAAATTGTTTGCCTCATCAAAAACAATGTTACCAACTTGCTCCAAAAGAAAGGAGCCTTCTACAAACAACAACTTGTGCATAAAGCAGGGAAATGAAAAACAATAGCAATGTGCAAGATGCACTTAGAGGAATTGAAACTAAACAACAATTAACTCAAGGTCCCTCAAACATTAGTAGCAATGTTTGAGATGGATCGCATTGACTGGGATATGCAAAACTTCACCATTAAGCCTTGAGATTTGAAAAGCATTGGCTTGCTTGCAATTGGTGATGATGTAGGGACCACTCCATAAGGCGTCAAATTTAGAATGTCTACCTACCTTTGCTCTGTCAGCATCCCACTTCAAAACCAAGTCACCTTCCTGAAAAACTCTTCCAACAGCTTTCTTATCAAATATCCTTTTGACCTTTGCTTGATGAACCTCAAGGGTTTTCATAGCTTGATCTCTAACTTCTTCCAACTCCAATTCTGCCACCCTTACTGTCATAGCATCACTTTCCAACAATTCCAATTGTCGAGCAATTTCAAGAGAAGGTAATTCAAAAGATAATGAAAGTTTTGCCTCTTTGCCATAAACCAACAAGAAAGGAGAGTTACCTACCACCCTCTTTGGCGTGATCCTATCAGCCCAAAGGGCTATTCGAAGTTTGGTGTACCATGTCCTCTGATTATCTGCAACGGTCCTCTTGATGATCCTGATCAAATTCTTGTTCATAGACTCAGCCAATCCGTTACCTTGAGGGTAATAATTGGAAGATGTCTTCAAATATACTCCATTTTGAATAGCCCATTCACTGATTTTGATACCTACAAAAGCTTTGGCATTATCTGATATAACAGTGAAAGGAACACCAAACCTTGTAACCAGCCTATCAAGAAATTCTAAAATGGAAGCTTCAGTAGCATCTTTCAATGCAACAGCTTCGGTCCACCTAGTGAAATAGTCTGTAGCTGTTAGCACCCATTTGTGACCTGCACTAGAAGGTGGATTAATTACTCCAATAAAATCTAACCCCCATTGCACAAATGGTTGATCCGTCTGAATAGGATGGAGTGGTAGAGCAGCAAGTCTTTGCTTTCCTGTAAAAATAGCACACTCTTTACAACTTCTCACCCACTTGTGGGCATCTCTGAATAGATTGGGCCAATAATACCCAGCCCTCATGATTTTTACAGCAGTTGTCCTTGGTGAGTAATGACCCCCTGAAAGGCCATTATGGAGTTCTTGGAGAACTTTGTTAATCTGATGTTGCTTAATGCACCTCAAAAGTACTCCATTAATGTCCTTTCTAAATAAAGCACCATCAATAAGAACATAAGGAATGGACTGAAGTCTGAAATACCTTCGTTTTGATGAACTTAACTCTTGGGAATATTGGCCCGTTTGAAGAAAATGGACCATATCTTCATACCAACTAGCAGGAGGTGTATCTTCAGCTAATTGTGGCTCTTCATTAGCATAAACCATGTCTGAAGCAGTCATTATATCTACTGCTAGTTGTTTGCACAACCCTTGTCCTCTTACTAGCCTTGCTATTTTGATGTCCACATCATATTCCATGACTCTCGTGATCCAACCAGCTCTTTTTTCACTTACATCCTTGCTCAAAAGAAACTCTTTTACACTAGCATGATTGACCATTAACTGAATCTTGTTGTTAGAAAGCATATGTCTGAATTTTTTTAAGGCTTTAACAACAGAAAACACTTGCTTTTCAACAAAGTTATAGCTGATCTCATAGTCCTTTAATGGCTGGCTGAAAAATGCAATTGGCTGCTCCAAGGAATCTTCATTCTATTGTGTCAAAATAGCTGATATACTTTCCTCGCCTCCATAAGCATATAGAATGAAATCCTTCTCATAATTAGGATTGACCAAGGTAGGAGCTTCAGAAATTGCCTTCATCTCCTCAAAGCTGTCTTTTCCTTCTTTTGTCCAATTGAAAGGAACATTTTTTCTCAACGTAGAAGTGAGAGGTTTACTCAATAATGCAATGTTAGGAATGAACCGTCTCACAAAATTAATCTTACCAAGAAAGCTTTGTAGTCCTTTCTTATGGCTTGGAAGAGAGAGAGCAATAATAGCACTTACTCGCTCTGGATCAATGGACAAACCTTTCTTGGAAACAACATGCCCAAGCAGTTTACCTTCAGGAACAACAAAAATACATTTCTTTGGATTCAAAGAAATGCCAAATTCTCTGCACTTTCAAATACTTTCCTCAAATGACCTAGATGATCAGCCTCATATTTAGAAAAAACAGTTAAGTCATCTAGATAAACAAGAACAAAATCATTAATCAGCCCTTTGAAAGCCATATCCATCGCTCTCTGAAAGGTTGCACCTGCATTTGTTAAGCCAAAAGGCATTTTTTTGTAAGCCATGGTACCCCATTTCATAGTAAATGTTGTTTTGAACTGATCTGATTCTTGCACAAGTATCTGATTATAACCTATTAAAATATTAAATCACCTTTATAGAGTATTTAAGTGATATAAAATGTATAAAGTCAATTTGACTTTATAATAAGGCATTAAATTAATTAATTAACTCAAATCACTTAAAAATCCATAACTCTCTCAAAACTCCAAATATTCCTGTGCCGTCAGAAGCTGTCAACCCCTGAACTGCTAACGCCTGCTGTGAACCAATCACTGAGCTCTGAAAACGAGAACGATCAAGCTCTCCAGAAAGTACCACTGACCCTCTAACCAAACCAGTTAGCCCACAAGGGTCCAAGAAAAGGCTAACACACTGTTCCCAAGAACTGACTAGAGCGGGGACATCACATCTTGTACTAGATTGTTTTGTGCGGGAACAATAGCTTTGGAGATGCCAACAACATCGGGATTTACTGTATTTGAAGGCCTAGCATAGCTTAACTGTCCTTGGCCTTGTGCATTTGTTGGATAAGGTGGCCTATTTTGCTAATATGAGGGCTGATATGGCCTATTTTGCTGCTGATATGAGGTATTTTGCTGCTGATATGGTTTGTTTTGCTGCATTTGCTGTCTTTTTAGTGTCACTAACTCATTGCTAAAGCTCTGAAGCAAAGACTTTACTTCTTGGAGTTCACTAGAAGGTATAGCAAGAGGAGTTGTTGGAACCATAGTAACGAGACTCGGACTCGGCGAGGGTGACTCGGCAACTTGAGACTCGGACTCTACGCAGATGCGGCAAAATGAAAAAAAGTTGAAAAAACCCTAGAAATTTAGAGATTTTTAAGGATTTAAAACTTGTTTCAAGCACCCTTTATTGAATACAACAAAAATAAAAGCAAATTTGATCACATGCACAAGTATACAACGATCACATAAGTATAAAGTACACAAATTGTAGTTGTGCTGCTGAAGGAAATAGCATACTTAGATATATAAAATTAGTCAAATGTATACAAAACTCATGGAATATGAAATCCATGACATCAAATGTTCCATACAAATATGAAATATCAAAAGTAAAACAATAGCTATAAGTTTATGACTCTATGCCCTATGGCATAGTGGAGCCAGCATCCTTCCTACGAAGGCGTCTAAGGGTCCTGGATGATGTTGCAGCTGCAGCCATAGTCTCTGCCTATGTCTGACTCCATGCCACTCTCACCGACAACAACTGTCTCCTCGTGCTCTAGCCTCCTCCTCAGCCATGGCTACAACCTTAGCCTCTCTCTCTGCTTGGTCCACCCAATCAAGGTCCTCGTCACTAAAGACTGCATCTGTAGCCTCAGTGATCCACTCAGATTGTGGATCAACCTCCTCTAGACCGATCGGGGTTTTGTCGTGGTCAAAAAGCTTCCTGTATCTAAGCCGAAGGTTGTAATGAACATATACCAAGTCATTCATCCTCTCCACTGTCAATCTATTGCGCTTCTTGGAGTGTATGTGCTCAAACATACTCCAATTGCGCTCACAACCAGATGAACTGCATGGTTGGCTCAGTATACGAATGGCAATATTTTGCAGGATCGGTGTATCGAACCAAACATATGCCACCAGCTATCTGAGATGAGAAAAAGAAACAAAATCAATCTCATTTCAAGTTTCAAGTTCAAGTCAACATTTAATTAAAAATTATAATATAAAAAGATGAAAATTATTCCCTTAAATATATTTTACCGCAAGAATACCATTATCTTGCACATTTGACGGCAAAAAGTTCCTTGTGCCTGAAGGCATCTATCTCCTCTCCATCTGTGTAGTAACAGCGGGCAACATCCATCCTATCGTATCGTAGAGCCCACTAAGAATTTCTCTATCTGCACGAAGATCAGATCATTGGAAGGCCGGATTTAGGAAACATGCGGTGCATGGATGGGCCTATGAAGTTGGTTTTTCCATCTCCTATCAATGATATCCCAAATGGGACGATACTTTCCTCAACTCCACCATAGATGATCTAATGGCCTCTTTGGCCCTATTCATGCCCTCATATATGTAGCCCATTGCGGGCTTCTCCCCATCTGCAACTCGTAGGAGAACTAGCAAGGGCTCAATAAACTGCAAAGTGCAAACATGTTTCACAAATAAGTGTGAATGAAAATAAACAAATAAAAGTAAGATATGATTAAAATTGAAACATAATAAAGAATTAAATTTTACCTTCACAATCTCGTCCATTGGTGTCCAAAACCCTTGCTCATCAAAAAGCAATCAACACAGCAATCCCTCGCAGCTTGTAGAAAAGGATGAGGAAGACCACTCCTCACTAGTAAACATGCGCCTTAAAGCTGCCCTTGACCGAATCAAGGATTGCATCGTGATAAAATTTGTTGCAAACCTAGTGATGCCAGGACGAGACAACTCCCTCAACCCCGTGTATTGCCTCATAAGGTTAAGCACCCATGTGTGATTGTATACAAATTTGCATATGTTTTTTGCTGCATCCACACATGTTTTGATCCATGGGAGCTTGCCAAGATCCTCCAACATGAGGTCAATGCAATGGGCTGCACATGGAGTCCAAAATATAGTAGGGTGCCTCTCCATCAATAATCTACCAACAACATAATTTGCTGCATTATCTGTCACCACTTGCACTACATTCTCTTCCCCCACATCAGCTATCACCTCCTCTATAGCCTCACACAGGTATGTGGCATTTTTAATTGGGCAGAAGCATCAATGGACTTCATGAAGACGGTGTCACCTGAAAAAATAAGCAAAACCAATTATTCAATAAATTAAAAAACATAAATCAACCATATTAAATTATTAATCACTAAATCAAATTCAAATTTCAATGCATTGAGGGAAGTACAATTACCTCCGGAGGAAACTAGAAATTAAGCAGCGTCCTATTTCTCCTATCGGTCCAACCATCAGTCATGATGGTGCAACCAATCATCCTCCACTGCTTGCGCTGCTCCTCTAATTGTGCTTTCACATCTGCCACCTTTTGAGTCAAAAGTGGGCCCTTTAATTCATCTTCACTAGGGGCTTTGAACCCCGCCCCACATATGGTTATGGCATCAACCATGTTTTGCTAGAAAGGTGACCTAAAACATGTCATTAATAAGTTACATAAGTATTGTAAAATGAAAAGTTTTAAGTTTTTAACTTTAAATTTGAATTCAATAATGAGATACATCTAGATTCTAAAATTTAAATATAAATTTTAAAACAATTAAACGAAAAAGAATTACCTGGCTACATGGAAGGGAATGGTGCAGTAGTACCAAAAGTCTGCAATTGTCTTTTTTTGCATCATGTCCTTGTTCCAACCCATGCTCAAGCGCTTGGGAACCGGAGTAAGTGGTACAAAATGAGTCCACCCTAGATTTAACTCTAGGGCCAATGCTAATACTGCCACTACCACTAGCAGAGCCACCAGCACTAGGAGTACGCATAGGCATAGCTGATGCAAAACAGAAGCACTAGCACAAGCACTAGCACTAGGACGGTATGGAGGCATGGAAGAAGCATCTCCAACAGCACCAAGTCCCTGTCCAACTCCAACACTCACCAACTCCTGCTTCTGTTTCTTTTTCATTTCTTTTTGCATTTCAAAAGTTTCTAATTGCACCTGCACTTCACGAACAACCTCAGGAGGTGCTCTAGTGCAACCCACTGCATCATGGGCGGGTATGCGTGCAAGATGGTATTTTAATCTATTTATGCCTCCATGATATATTGTTTTGCAGTAGTTACATTTTGCGTCTCCTCTTTTCATTCCGGGAAAGATTTCAGCATGTTTCCAAGCAGGGTCTTTTCTGACTGGGGTTTGAGACATTGTGAAAATAATAATATGGTTTGATTTGCAAATGAATGTGGCTGCAAAAGTAGGGTTTCTAAAACTATTTAAGTTGCAAGTAGGGTTTGTAAAAAAATATGCAAACTCATAAAAACAATGATTTTACAAATTACAATGAATTATTTGTTAAAAAAACACAAAAAAAATCAATTAAAATCAAACTTACCTCTTAGATTTGGCTTGGAATGCAATGCAAACTCCTCCCAATCACTGGTAATGAGCTCTCAATGCACCTCCTTGCTGGTATGAAGTTCCCCAAATGATATATGACCCTGGATTTGTCTTCAACAGCTTGTTGGTTGCCCTCTCTTCTCCTCCTATTTTTCTTCACAACTCTCTCTTCTCCTCCTATTTTGCCAAATGAATGAAATGAGGTTGCTTTTAGGGCTAAGGAGATAATATAAGTCAAAAAAAATATAAAAAAACTTTAAGTTTATGTTTTTTTTTGGCCTTTTTGGCCTTGGCTGTGCCGGCCGCGTCCAAGGGTCGGGACTCTCCTGGACGCTGTGCGTCTGGTGCGTCCGGCCTGGACACGTCTGGATGCGGCCGCGTCCGCGCCAGCGCTCCCAGGACACGGCCAGGGCTAAGCGGAGCGCAACTCGCCGCTTCCGGGCGAGTCTCGTGACTATGGTTGGAATAATAGTTGTAGGAATAGGAGTTATGCTTGGTTGAGCTGCTGAAATTTCAGGGAATAATGGTATGGGAGGCTTAAGAGCTATTTTTCCAGCTTGGATTAGACTATTTTCAGCTTGTATAGCCAAATCATAAGCATTAGGTAATACTCTCCCACCATAGATTGTATCAACAAAGCAATATCACTGTTCAAAGAGCGTAAATAATATAGAAAAGCAGTATTGGGAGTAGGTTGTACCAAAGTTGGGATCCTATCCCATGTCTTCTGAAACCTTCGATTGAAATCTATTAAGAACTCATGAGGAGCTCTCTTGATTGTAGACAACTGCTCCATGAGAGAGAAATGATCGCTCTTGTCATCAAACTCTTTGCAAAATGCTTCTCCAAGTTCATCCCAATTGTGGATTGAAGCATGCGGTAACCCTCTGTACCATTCACCTGCTTTGCCCCTGAAAGAAGATCCTAAAAGCCTTACAGCAACATTATCTTGAGTAACATGATGAAAAGAACAAACATTAGCAATATCTTGAATATGCTCTGAAGGGTGTAGCTACCTTATCACCAGTAAAATATGGTAAAGCTTTTAAAGCTGAAACTAGTATAGCATCATGCTAGGTCAAAATAAGAGGGTTTCCTCCATCAAAAGTAGCAAAAGTTTGCTGCCTAGCCATTCTAGGAATATGAAATTTTACTTGAGCTTGAGGAAATCTACCAAAAGGAGGAGTAGATTGGGCTCTTGGAGTTGCTTCAACTTTAGTTGTTCTTATAGGAGATCTAGACAATCTTGATTTTCTACTTCTAGAAGAACTAGCTGATAACTCGACAAATTGAAACTTTCTACCTTTGGTAGAAGCCCTTGTTTGCACTCTTGGCATATGATGAAAAACTCTGATCTGCAACCAAAAGTTAGTGGAGTCGCCAGGTACTTTTGTAAACTTGCCTCTTCAAGTCTGCACTTACTGAGAATAGCACCACTTTCTCAACTGGAAAATGTAGAAGTCTTCAGACTGGTCCCACCGGGCGTGCCAAAAACTGTTATCACCTGGAATATGCACCCTACTGAATCTTGAATCCAACTATCCTGTGAAACATGGGATGACCTCTCGAGTTGTGGGACTCGCAAAACTCAAGGTCAACCTCCGATTATAGGGCGGCTTCCCCTTGGTAAATCACCTAAAAAACTAACTCTAACTAAAAAACCTTGTTGGGAAAAGAGAGGAGAAAGATCTGATAATCTGAAACTAAAACGGAAAATGGAGGTGATATACCAAATATAGTAGATTTCTACTTCGTTTTAGCAACACAACCTATGAATCTCAATCTAAAGCTTCACACAGTAATTTGAAACAATACTTCGGAGGTAAAGTTAGAACAGCAGCAATCAAGGAGTCATAGGACTCACAATAATACATGTTTTTCTTTCATACACAGAGAAAATTGAAACAAATAGAGGCAAAATGCTGATCTTTGAATCACTGAAGGCTGCTACAATGATTGTTTTCTAGAAAAACAGCAAAATATTACATCACAAGCATACACTCAACCATTATTTCAAAGTGAAATAAGGTTGAAGATGCAATCAATGAAGAAGATTACAGAAGTAGAGACCTGATTATGATTGAAAAAATCAAAGGACTGAATGTCACTTTGTCACAATAAACTTTTCCAATGCTTTTCAACAAACATAGACCTTTTATTTATAGATTTTGAGAGCCTAAAATCAAAAAGTCATGTTGACTTTAGATATTTTCCCTATGAGTTGTTATCCTTATCTTGTGAGTTGTCAATCTTATCCTTTGAAGATATTTTGTAATCCTTATCCTCTGTGGATAAGATATTTTGGAATCCTAAGTTGTCAACCTTATCCTTTGAAGATAAGATACTTTGCAATCCTTATCCTCTGTGGATAAGATATTTTGCAATCCTTATCCTTATCCCTTGACTTCGATTTTGACCTCTTTTGACTTTGACTTGGACTTTGACCTTCTTGACTTTGATTTTGACTTTCTTCCCTTGACTTTGACTTTCTTTTGCAGAAAATATTTTCCTTTTATATTTTATTTTTGTTCTGATTTTCCATAAAAACTAGGTAATAGGACCTATACCTCCTGATCGAATCTTACTAAGGGTACCTCCCAACTAGAAAGGTCACTCTGACCAGTGGTATATCTGGTGCTTGATGGCTAACAGATGTTGAATCTAGCATCATACCTTGGCCAAGGATTTCTTTTTACAAATCTAGCACTCCTATGCCGTCAGTGCTCTCCCCCTTGCTCGACATGATCACTTTCATCTTAAGGTTTAACTTTTAAAGACGGTTAAGTTCCCTTATATACCCATATTAAATTTGCATTCCAAGTTCCTCTTGCAGCAGGGTCTTAAGTAGAGACTTAATTCTTTTAGATTTACAGTTTAAAGGAAAAGATTGTCTAGCTAAAACAAGCTCATTCCTCTCTAGGAATCTTAAGTAAAATTTTCCAGTCACAGGAGAACTCATAATCTGTTCCCATTCAAATTGTCATGATTTGATATTCCCATATATCTCTGGACAACACTATCCTACAGGTTAGGTTCGAGCTTTTCAAAAAAAAGATTTGAGGTTGAAATTAATATGAAGAGGAAATGTATTTATTCGGTTTTCCCCATACCAACCAAGACAGATGTAAAAAGGGTTTAAAAGAAACTCAGACTCGACAAGAGAGATAATACGTAAAATTTTGTCAAGAAAAGAACCATGATGATATCAATTTCCAGCCAAGAAGGAGTAAACTTCGCTTTACATGAATTCCAAATAAATCTTTTCAGAACAAAGACGAAACTAACAAGTCCTTAGACTTGGGATTCCATTAAGAAGAGAAATATTTTCAAACAAAATCATATCGGAGTTTTCAAGCCAAGCTATAGATTATTTTAAAGATTCATACGTGCTTGATAAGCTCCTTGATTTCAGATATCTTCAATCCTCCAATTCTGTGGAGAACCTGTGAGCCCAAGCACCGTCGCTGGAGACGCAAACCAAGGGAAGATTTTTGCTACAGGAGTAAGAATTCAAATTGAAGAAACTAAATACTTCCCACGCACACAATATCCTTCAAAAGATGTTGAAGAAAAAGACTATGGAGGGTCGCCGATGAATGGAAAGAATGACAAAATAAAAGTGGATCAAGATACAAAGACAAATTTTAGATAGGATGAAGAATGGGTATGAGAAGTGCAGTAAAGTTTGAATGAGATCCAAAAGACTTAGCTCCGAACAAGCAAGGAAAATCTTTTCTAGAAAAACTCTAGACTCCAAACTTAGAAGGTCAAAAATGTGAGAAAAAGAGAGCTCGATGATGAAAGTGAAGAAATAATGAAAAATTCCCGAACTTCATCCAAGATGAATTACCTCTTCCCAACACCCGTCCCTTCATCTGCCGATCTTGGACGTTTCAAGTTTGGGGTTGGTGCAGGCTTGAGAGATCCGATTTCACTAAAGCAAAAATTCAAATTATTTAATTTTCAATTACATCATTCAAAGATATCCCCTTCAAGAGGTTGATACCCAACATCTTTGTTATTATTAAATTAAATATTTAACATCCTCTAAAATATATTCCAAGTTGATTTGCTCAACTAAGAGGATGGAATTGAATATTTTAATTATATCAATTATTTTATCACCAATTGAAGTCTCTTACAAGGTGAAGATTGATTTATATATAAATTTAATTGACTTATTTTATGAATAATTATATTAAATTATAAATGGCCAAGTTACAATTTTGATTCCTTGTCTTACACCAGCTCAAGGCGAGATGACAATTTCCGATCCTCTGTTAACTACTACCTCTCCCTGATGACATCCCCTTTTCCGTCGCAGCGTCGTCAGTCCTGCATCCACTGACAGGTATTATGGTTAGAATGTTCACAACGGCTATATAAATACAAATTTAAATATCAACTCTTGAACACATTCAATTTCACGTGTACAAGAAATTCACTTGCCATAAAAGATCGTTAACTTTACAGTTACGATAAATTAAACATCTATTCTATTCTTAATTTCACATTCACATGAAAACAGTTACTTGCAACTAACTTTGCATCCGAATATACATAACCAAATTCATAGTCTCAATGTAAGGGATGTAACATACTCTTCCCCTTAAGAATCATCGTCCTCGATGATTGTTTATTCCAAATTTTTAAACATAAACATAAACATAATGTTCTCAATTGTTCATTAAAAGATAAGGAAATTTCTAAAGGATCTCTTCATAATCCTCCCAAATGGCATTTTCTTTAGAGTACTGGTCCCACTGGACCTTGCATTGCATAACCTTGCAGTTACTTAAGCGCATCTTGTGCACCTCAAGCAGTCTAAGTGGCTCGACTGTGATCACCCCTGGATCCCGCACCTACAAGGAATTCCAGTCAATCTGGTGATTAAAACCTACATGATATTTCTTAAGATAGGAAACATGAAATACATTATGTAATCTGGCAAGGGCTGATGGTAGAGCAATTTTGTATGCTACTGGGTTAATAACTTCCAAGACTTCAAATGGTCCAACATATCTCAGAGCCAACTTCGAGGCTTTTCCGAATTTAATTGAGCTTTTCTGAGGTTTTACCGTTAAGAGAACTTTATCCCCAACTGCAAACTGCCTGGGAGTTCTTTTTGCATCCGCGTAGCTCTTCTATCTATCATTGGATTCTTTTAACCTCTGCTTGATCAACTTGACCTGTTCTTCCATTTCTAAGAGCATTTCAGGACTAAGGACGATTTTGTCCTCCATTCTGTCCCAACTGATTGGTGTTCTGCACTTTTTGCCGTATAAGGCTTCAAACGGTGCCATCTTGATAGTTGATTGATAGGATTTATTACAGGCGAATTCTACTAATGGTAAATATTCCTCCCATTTATATTACTGGTCCATGCAGTACATTCTGAGTAGATCTTCCAAAATCTGATTTACCCTTTCCGTTTGACCATCGGTTTCTGGGTGATAAGTTGTGCTGATATTTAGCTGAGTTCCCAAAGCGGAAAATAGGGTTTTCCAAAATCTAGATGTCATTCTAGCATCCCTATCGGAGATAATCTTCTCTGGTACTCCGTATAACCGAAAAATTTCCTGCACAAATTTTCGAGCAATTATTGAAGCTACATCCATCAAATTCCCTGGTATAAAATGTGCCACCTTGGTGAGTTTGTCCACCACTACCAGTATTGCATTGTGCCTGTTCCTGGTCATCGGTAATCCCTGTACGAAATCCATACTAATAACTTGTCATTTCCAATTTGGTACACTATGAGGTTGTAATAACCTTGTTGGATGTTGGTGCTCTACCTTAACCTTCTGACATTCAAAACAACCCGTAACGAATCTGGCTGCATCCCTTTTCATTCCTTTCCAAAAATATAGGGGTTTGACATCTGCCAACATTTTCGTTACCCCAGGGTGTCCTGAATAGGGTGCTGAGTGGGTTTCTTGCCATACCGTCTTCCTTAACTTTGGAGAGTCGAGTATGTACATTCTGCCCTTGTACCTTAATAATCCATCTATCTCAAACTAATATCCTTCATACTTAGGATCCTGAGGATTTGTCTGGAGAGCTTCCTGCACTTGTCGGTAGAATTCATCTTCATTCATTTTCTGCAACACTTAAGCTCTAAAACTGGTATTGACTGTCATCATGGAAGTTATATGCCTTCAACGACTCAAAGCATTGGCTACTCTATTTTCTTTGCCTTTGATGTAACTGATTTCAAAATCATAATCAGATATTAATTCCATCCACCTTCTTTGTTGGGCATTTAAGTTAGGTTGAGTAAATAAGTACTTTAACCCTTGGTGATTTGACTTAAGTTCAAATGTCTTTCCTAACAGGTAATGTTGCCACATCTGTAAAGCATGAATGATAGCTGCTAATTCCAAATCATGAGGTGCATAATTTTGTTCATATTGTTTCAATTTCCTGGATTCATATGCCACCACCTTTTCATCTTGCATCAATACTCCTCCTAAACTGTCACCTGACGCATCCATGATTACTACAAAACGACTATTAGGGTCTGGTACAACCAAAATAGGTGTTGTGGTTAACTTCTCCTTCAATGTATCAAAAGCCTCTTGACATTTTGCAATCCATTCAAACCTCTTTCCCTTCCTCTGAAGAGAGGTGATGGGGTGGGCAATTCGAGAAAAGTTTTTCACAAACCTTTG
Source organism: Sequoia sempervirens (assembly GCA_007258455.2). NCBI lineage: Eukaryota > Viridiplantae > Streptophyta > Pinopsida > Cupressales > Cupressaceae > Sequoia > Sequoia sempervirens. The sequence continues at coordinate 89,133 of VDFB02252848.1, read as the reverse complement.
ATAATACCCTGCTAAACCCATGAAGCTTCTAACCTTGTGCACATTCTTAGGTACTAGCCATTCTACTATAGCCCTTATCTTTGCAGGATCTACTGCTATTCCCTCAGCTGATATGATATGACCCAAATACTGTACTTCCTTATGGAAGAAAGTGCATTTTGACAATTTACCATAAAGTTGGTGTTCTCTTAATCGCTGAAGGACTATCTGAAGATGTCGCAGATGTTCTTCCTCATTCTTAGAATAAATAAGAATGTCGTCCAGAAATACCAATACAAACTTGTCAAGACAATCGTGAAAAATGTTGTTCATCAAGTTCATAAATGTTGCTGGAGCATTGGTAAGTCCAAAAGGTAACACTGTGAATTCATAGTGACCGTACGTAGTTCTGAAAGCTGTTTTATGGATATCTTCCTCTTTCAACCTTAACTGGTGGTATCTTAATCTCAAATCTATTTTGGAAAATACAGCTGCTCCCTTCATCTGATCAAAAAGATCATCTATCCTAGGCAAGGGATATTTATTCATGATAGTAAGTTTATTTAGCATGCGGTAATCAATGCATGATCGGAGTGTACCGTCCTTCTTAACAAATATCACTAGTGCACCCCAAGGTGATATGCTAGGTCAAATTAACCCTTTATCTAGCAACTCTCGCAACTGTTCCTTTAACTCCATCAGTTCCACTGTAGTCATACAATACGAGGCCTTAGAGACAGGTTCAACCCCCAGAACCAAATCTATAGAGAAATCAAATACTCTTCTCGGCGGTAGCTCAGGCAGTTCCTCTGGAAACACATCCTGATATTCTCGGAGATAAGGATATTTCTCCGCAAAAGTTTCCTTCTTAGGGTCAATTTCCATTTCCTCATTTTGATTTTGAGTTTGCATAATCATATCATCCATAATTACACTTTCTTTAAATTCCCTAACTTCCTCCATCTTTACAGCATATATCTGACAACCTTTTCTTTTATTCCTTTTCAGTTGCATGACAGAAATTTGCCGAGTTCTAACTTCCCTTTGCACTCCTTGCAAAAACACCCTATTTCCACGATCATCTAGACATTCCACTATTTTTGCCAGGCAATCAATCTTGGCCTTATGCTCTTTTAACCAATTCATTATGAGGATTACGTCATAGGAACCTAGGGGCGCTACGAAAAGATTAACTTCAGTAGTGAAGCCTAGAAGTTCTAACCTAGCCTCAAACAGACATTGCTCTACCCGAGCTCTCATCTGATTGGCATATTCTACAGTCTAGGAGTTTGCCATAAACCTAGTTCTTTTTGGAAATCTACCAAGTAGTTTAGGTGAAATACAACATTTAGTAGCCCCAGTGTCAATTAATATAGTTATTGGGTTCCCATAAAGCATACTTGGTGTTTCAATTGGAATAACCTGATACTCTGCCTGACGGTTGTCTACAGTTGCATGAATCCTCTATTGAAAAGCTATCTGTTGGGATGGTAATGGCCTCTGTTGCTGCTGCCCCTGCTGATTCTTGTTAGGGCATTGATTTGCATAATGCTCACCTCCGCAATTAAAACATCCCCCAAGTGGTCCTTTCTTTTTTGGACCCTTGTTGGCATTAGATTCTTCTTTTCGATTGCTGTTATTGCCCTTTTTATCCTTTTTGTTATCATACTGATTGTTCTTATTCCCTTTTCTCTTGAAGTTCTGATGAGATTGTTTCCATTTGTCCTTACCATGATTCTTATCTCTGATGGAATCATCCTTCTTCAGTCTTGTTTCCTGACGAACTGCTTTCTCATAAGCCTCATCCATTGTACGAGGTGCCAGAACATCTACCGGACCTCCAATGCGGTTATTCAATCCCAAAATGAACTTTCATCTTGTTGATATTGAGGTACATATTTCAATAACCAAGTATATTTTTCCCAGTATTGATTGACGAACAGAGGCCCTTGCCTAAGATTCTCAAAATCCAAAAGTTTCTAATCATAGAACAACTGTCATTGTCAGAATATTCTTACAAACTGCTCCCAGGTCACATCTGCCACCTCAAGACCCATTTCCGCTCTTTTGGTTTCCCACCACGTTGTTGCTTCTCCAACCAACTAGTAGGCTGCCCAGGTGGCCTTGGAGGTGTCTGAGTAATCTCTCAACTCAAAGTATTTCTCCATCTCAGTTAGCCAAGCTTCCGCGGCATCTCTTAATGCAGAGCCCTCAAACTTTGGAGGTTTAATCTTTTTCATATCCTTGGCCAATTCATTAGCCAATTGGCTCCTTTTATTACTCAGACTTATGGTTTTAGAACTTTCTTCCCGCTGGTCACTACGGGTCTCAAACCTTTCCTCATGCATATCAGTCTGTCTGTTCACTTTCCTTTCCAGATTTAGGAATTGGTTTTGGGTATCACTCATTAAATTCAACTGTTGGTCTAATTTGGCCATAGGGTTATCATTGTCTCGATCTCCTCTGAACCCATTTCCGGAATTCTCCATTCCAATGAGGTTTCTGGAGTTAGGTGTTATTTATTAGTCTATGTTGGTTTCATTTACATGATTCTATCAATAAGATGCATAAACATTTGCACAAAGATTTCAACACGATATGCTATCAAATTATTTATAGATTTCATTCAATAATGATTACAAAATATCTATCACTCCCTATGATAGATTCAATTACAAAAGGATTTGTTGTACCTCAAAATTAAATTTTTTGTTACACTTAGACATTTTGAAGAAATGAGTAAAAGTCTTGTTAAAACAGTCAAAAAGGTCAAAATTTGGGTGTGCATGTCTTGCATGGAGGGTTAAAACACAAATTTTTCAATTTCTGGCAATCTGGGTCTACTAAGAGCAGCTTAATCTACAAAACCCAGATCTCAGTTTTTCATCCCTAAATTTTAGGAAAACTGCTATTTTTAGAAATTTTCTCGAAATAGTAAAGTTTTCTGGGTTTTTCTGGGTTTCTTTTGAAACGGATACTGGCAAAATTTTCTAAAAATAGAAAGTTGGTCCGACAGGTCCGAACGATTTTGATTGGCTCAAAATGTGTCCGTATCAGGCGGTGCGTCGAATCCTAAAATAATCAGTTTTGCCCTACTGGGTCTATTCAGCTTTTTCAGAAGCATATCTGGAGTTCCGAGGTCATCAATGGAGGTCATCTGACTGCCAGGCATCAATGATTAGCATTCAAACTTCCGGCATGTTGTGACCTTTTCACACATCGCCCCATCGCTGATGGGGACCCCCAGTTGCCTGCTAGTTTTTAGGGTTTTGTCTCCTTGCAACGGTTACGAGAGATCACTTTGCTTAGAGTTTCCAGTCAGTTCGCCAAGAGTTATCCAAGCCAAGTCAGGAATTCATGTTTGAATCAGTGCGTAGATGTCATGGGAGCGCTCAGAAGGCCCAAGAGACGAAGATCGACTGTGAATTCGGCCAATTCTGAGACTTCCTATTTTTTAGGAAAAGTTGCTTTTTCGATTTTTCATTTTTGGCATTTTTGGACCAAACAGGGTTCCCTATTTTTTAGGGTTGCTTTTTCTATTTTTAGAAAGTTTCTATTTTTGGAAAGTTTCTATTTTTAGAAGGGTCCCGAGTTCTGAAAACGCACTCAGAAGTCCGAAAAACTCACCAGAACTCTCAGAAAATCAAAAAGTAAAAATTTGAAAAATTTGAAAAATTTGCAAAAAAAAGTTCAAAAACATGAAAATCAGACCAAAAACGTTCGAAAATCTGGAAAAACCAGTCAAAAAACCAGTCAAGATCGATCAGATCTGAAGGTGAAATCATGAAAATCAATTCAAAATGGAGAAATTTGTAGAAAATCTGTGCAAGTCTGGAAAATTCGCCATTTCCATGGAAGAAGGATGAAGGAAGATGTTTAAGAATGCCAAGGAGATCATGAAAGTTCGCCAGCAGCAAAGAAGGATGTCCAAAGGAGCTTCAAAGTCCGCCTTAAGATGCATGTCCATGCATGCTTCAAAGTCCGCCTTGCATCTTGAGGTTCGTCCTTGACCCCTTCAAAGTCCGCCTTGCATCTTGAGGTTCGTCCTTGACCCCTTCAAAGTCCGCCATCTCCATCCTAGACCCCTTGGAAGTCCGCCTTAAGCTTGAAGGTATGTCCAAAGTCTTGACAAAGTCCGCCATATGCCAAATGCACATCCTAATGACCAAGGAAGTCCGCCATATGCCAAGAAGGATATCCTTGCACCTCATAAAGTCCGCCCTTGCATGTGCTAAGAGGTCTCAAAGTCCGCCATCTTCAAAGGGAGACATCCCAAAGACCTTCAAAGTCCGCCCAGCACTAGAATGCACGTCCAAAGAAGGCTAGAAGTCCGCCATGTGCTTGAAGCTCGTCCAAAAGAGTCACAAAGTCCGCCCTTGAAAAGTGGGACTTGGCTGAAGGTCAAATAAAGTCCGCCTAGACTTATGAAGTAAGAAAAAATTGAAATTTTACTAAGTGTTGATGCCTACCAAGGGAAAATTTCGAAATTGGTTAAGTATGAAGGCTTAAAAGGGTGGAAAATCCTTCCCAAAGGGATAAAACGATGAGAATAAGTGCAAAGACATCCATGATCTACGTCCAAGATGCATATCCAAAGAGGAGAGATGTCCACCATGCACTTGGAAGGAGTTAGCAAGTTGCTATAGAAATCCATGATGACCGTCCAAGATGCCAATGAAGTCCGCCCAAGATGATAAGATGATGATTTTTGGCTAAGTGTCAAGGCCAAATCCAAAGAAAAGCTCTAAAATTCGCCTAAGTATAGAGGCTAATGGATGGAAAATGAAGACGTTGGCTAGACATCCAGACATTTTTGAGATGACAAATGCTAAGCTTGAAAGGACATGTGCTAAAGAACGTCAGGATATGGCAAGGAATGAAACGGAATATGCCTAACACGATGAGGGAAAAAGAGGCAAAATTTGCCTAAGTATGGAAAATGTGAAGAAATTGTCAACTTTGGCTAAAAGGAAAATGCACGAGGTAAAAGGAAAGGAAGGATCGTCCTTGACCAAAGGATGAAGAATACGTCAGACGTCAGGAAAATTCAACCGGCAAAGACATTCTGACAAGGATCTTGCCTAGAAAAATTCGACCGAGCAAGGAAGTATTTGACTTTGGCAGGGTAGAATAAGCTTAAAATCTCGCCTCGGCAAAGAAAAATGAGGATCTGGCAATAAAATCTTTGACGGAATGGCTTGAATTTTGGTTTGGCTAGGTGAAATTAAGGATGAAATCGGAAAACAAACTCTTAGCCAAGAAAAACGGAAGAACAATCAAGATAGCCATGGGTCCAAGACGAACGGGTTGGAATTAATTAAAATATTTTAATATTTTAATAATTAATTCTCAACTATTTGGAATTTAAAAATACCTTGGACAGAATCAAATTTGCCAGACACGAATCGGAAGAAAATGAAGGACGCCAGGCAAAGATGAAATCCAGCGAGAAAAATTAAATTCATCACGAATTTAATTAAATATTTAAACGTTTATTTAAAAATTCGAAAAATCAAAGATAAGCATAAAAATAAGAAAATCGAATTTTTGAAGATCAAGGAGATTTGTCCGGATAAGTTCGAGACTGAGCCTTGTCGGAAAATAAAAGGAAAGTTGCCTGTTTGGAAAATGAAAACAAATCGAGGATCGAGAAGAAAGATGGCAGTTGCTAAATCGAATTCAATCTTTCAGCATTATAATGAGTTTCAGCAACTCATTTTTCCACACACAGCTGAAGAGAAATTTGATCTTTCTCGAAATCGTCAGGCAATCAATTCATCAATAGGCAAAGTCGAATTGTCCAGAAGGATAAGCAGTGTTATGCTGAGGAATTTTTCGCGGGAAAAGAAAAAGAAATTTTCAAAGCTGAATTCTTCTTGAAGAGGGGCGCACTTTTCAAAAAAATCAGATTTTTAAATCTGATTTACATTTGACGATCCTTCACTGAGGTTTGAGGATTGGTTAATTAAATTTGCTATCTTTTTATGCCCTTTCCTCTTGACGAAGTTCTGGCAAGAATTTTCAACTCCATCAAAGTCACTTTCAGCTTGCTTTTTCGCAATATTTTAATTATTTGAACAGCTGAAAGTTATTATTTTTTTTTCGAATCCAAGGCACGAGGTTTAAACTATTTTAAAAGTCTTTTTATTAATGTTAATTTTATGACTGCAGGTTGACGGACACGGCAGGAGGATTATCAAGGAAGCTGAAAATGAAGTTCGCCAATAAGGGTGCCCAAAAGGAGACCAAGGTCATCTCAAAGTGGAAGAATGTTGTAGATACTGACCTCGGACATGTGGATTTTGACGAATTCAAGCAAAGAGTATACGGTCAGAAGGGACTTCCCACAGCAATAGCCATAAGAATGGTCAGAAACGGGATCTTCCAAGCAGCTGGATTCCCACCGGCCATGGATTGTGCTGAGTTAATGGTGGAATGTGCTCGCCATTATGATGCTCAAAAGAGACAGATCATCGCCCCTGACGGACGAGTCTTGGCACATTTGAATGAAGTTGTAATCCAAGAAACCTTTGGCATCCCTGAGCATTCAAGAACGGTCTATAAGACCAAAGAAGAAACCAAAATGCTATATGACAGCAAGGCAGATTTGTGCGCCACCACAGTCAACAAGGTATGGATGGACAAGCCAAAGCCATCAATCAAGAAGATGCCCAAGAGACCTCGTCGCACGGATTTCAAGGAAGATTTTGGAGATATCGTGCTGATGCTGAACAGGATCGCAGGCAATCCGCAAGGCGCCTTCTTTGAAAGCTGGATGTACTACTTCATCGACGAGGTCACCTCCGGAGTTAAGATGTTCAACTGGTCACGGATGATAAGTGACAACCTTCACGAGCAACTGATCAACCTTGAAGAGACTAAGTCCTTTCACACGAGTTCATATGTGATATACCTATTGGCCAGATCATACAGATATCCAGGACTGGTCTGCAAAGGCAGAATTGGCAATGGAGAGAACGAGCTCAGGCCTTACGACTGCTATCCTCAGCTCCAATTGAAAGAAAAGACTCACTTCAGGAGGGTGCATGATGCATTCCTAATGCATATCACCAGAAAGCTCCAAGGAGGAATACATCAAAGGCTGAGCCATGAAGCAAAAAGCCTTATCAGCAAATACGGGTCTTGGTTCATCCAATTCCCGAAATTCACATATATCAGGATCCAGGGATTTACTGGAAATCCCTATAAATTGCCTATCTATCCGACTAATCGGATGGTATTGCTCGAGGTTTTGAGACAATTAGAAGAGTACCAGAATATTCAGAGGCCGACCAAGAAAGCGTCCGTCACATTCCCTTTTTTCATCGGGAACATGCTAGAGTACTGCCCATCCGCCCAAGCAGCTGAGAGTGCACGGCTGGAGATCCAATGGTACCCTTTCACGGCATACAAGTCCAGGGTCAATTATGACCCACATCATAATATCCGGACAGTGGAAGGAAGGAGATATAAGCACAGGGCAGAACTGGAGGATTATTGGGCAAATGCTGCCGATGAATACGAGATCAGACGAAAGATGTGGTCCAGGATGTCCGTAGATTTCATGAGAACAATCGAGTTCTGTCGAGTGCCTGACCAGCTACAAGATGATGGAAACCATGTCCAGCCTCGCTTTGAGGAAAGCAGACCTCTCCCTCCAGTGAAGTGGTCAGAGCCAGAGCATGCAGACCTAGCCACCCTAATGAGGCCAGTGACGAAATATTCTCAATGGTGGGTTGATGATCATGTTCAGGAATTGAGACAAAAAGGAATCACGCTCACATATGATCTGTTGAGCGAATCAGAGTCATATTCCTCTAATGCCGGGGCATCCCATCAAGACTTGGTTGGGATTGGAGAGAAAAGAAAAGAAATGGTGCCAAGTGCAGAACCTGTTTCCAAGAAGCATAAAGGAGGACCTTCTCGGTCAGCGGCGTCCAGGAATGTTGACCATTTGGTGGCTAATATAGACGACTCCTTGGTTGAGATGCTCGAACCTCTTGCAGCTCAGGAAGTGAACAATGAACCTATCCAATTAGATGATGAAGAGCCTGCATCACCAGCAGGCACAGAGATTTTAGGTTCAGACAATGACATGGATGTCCGGGATAATGACTTAGAGGAAGGAATGATTTCCGCCCTCAGAGGAGTCATGGATGTTCCAAACGAGGACGAGGTTCAAGTAGAGGATGGCATTGAACAGTCAACCATTCCAGACTGGCTATTAGAAAGAATGAAAGTTCAGGTGCCTGCTGAGGCTCAACAGGAAGAAGAGGACGATACTGCCGATTTCTTGGCGAGATTAGAACAAGTTGCTGCCAAGAAGCCCGCCAAGAAGTTTTCCACCATCCAGAGGAACGAGACAGGTAACCGTTCCGTGCACATTGCAGTACCTACAGTGGACAAACCAATGGACGAAATCACTCCGCAGGAGTATGCTATCACCACTGTTGACCTTGGTCCGACATCAAAAGGTCAGGAAGTAGAAGAGTTAGATAATTCCGTCTCGACCATCAAAGCGAGACTGGAAAAGGAAGTGACCAAGAAGAAAGAGTATAAAAAGGAGGTCAAACGTCTCAAAGAATATATACAGCATTTGACCCAGCCGCTAGATCAAGGCAATGCAACTGTTCCTCCTCTCCTCAATTCATCACAGGGGATGACTCAGGAAGTTGAGCATGGAATGGTGACAGCCAGGGAAGCGCAAGACTGGATGGCAGGTGAAGGCATGGAAGCTGCCTTGTTCATGGAAAGGTTGGCGCTTGCTTATGGACAAACCTCTTCATTTCTTTCTAGGTTGATGGATATGGCAGAGACATGGGATGGCATCCCGGATATGCAAGAAAGGCTTATTCCGAGCCTTAGAATTTTGAAGAGCACTCCGAGGGAGGAGTTGGTTGATAAAAAGGTGATTGCTGCAGGGGCAGCATATGATTTTCATCACTGGTTTTGGGCAGTGACAATAAGAGAAGAAGTATTGGAGAAGGCGAGAATCGATGGGCTTGGAATTGAAGAACAGGTCAGGAAAATCCAGGAGAAGATGTGCATGATAACTACAGATGTGTTCGACCGTGAAGTCATCCGGGAGAACGACATGCAGTTAGAGAGACTGAAGCAAAAAGTTCAAGAAACTTTCTTCCCGACCGCTGGACCATTTTCGAAGCAGGACTTTGCGAGAGTGGCAAGACTCTCATCCATTCGGAAAGATTTTGAGAAGCAGGAGACAGATTGGGAAGGTACCTTTGCCAGATGCGCCGAGAAGTTGGACGGACTAGAATTCCGGATCAGCATGTTACCTCCTGTCACGATGGACGAAGTCATTGCCGTAGTGTCCAGATTCGCCAAACACAATGCCACTCGAATGGATAAGGACGCCTCTCCTTGATTATAGCTGGAACTGCCCCTTTTCTGATAGTTTTCTGATGGTTAACTCTTGTTATTTTGGGAAACCCTAATTAGGGTTTGGTTGTAACAATCTGGGCCGTTAATCTTGTTTAAATCTCGGCCGTCTATTTCATTTTTGGAGCTCTATATAAACTAGTGCTCTCTCATTTTCATTTTGTGTGGAGACTTGTTATGTATATTGTCGCATTGAGACTATTTTGAATGATAAAAGCTCTTGAGCATGATTTGCCTTGAATCACTTCTTATTGTTGAATAGTAAGCGAGGTTACATATTATCTTCCGCCATAGATTAGAGTTAAATTAGATTAAATAGAATTTGCTTTGAAAAGTTGTTAATTGAATGAAAGATTGATCGTATCGACTCATTGGTGAAGTGTAGCTCATACTTTCTTCGGATGAATGATTTTCATCCGATGCGTAAAGTTAGCCTGAGCTCCTAAGTGTGGAAGCCTAACTTCAACCTTATCCAAGGTTTGAATATCATTCTCACAACCCCTTTGAAGATTGCACCCATTTTTGCGTATGTTGTCCAACAGGAGGCGAAACAAAATGTGGTTTATTTCGCTTCACCAAGTCCTTACTGTCTCTTGATTTCTTAGGCTTAGATTAGACTCTCTAAACCCTATTCTTTTTGCCATTTTTTTTGAGATCCACAATTGAAAGTCCTAATTGAGAACCTACAAAGATAAATTTCCTAAGTCCCTAGCTTGTGCAGACTTTCTACGTAAGTCCCCTTGTTTATTACCAGCATTATCACAACGACCATTGAGCTTATCCACACGTCGAGACCCGACTAAAGAAACCTTGGAATCGCCTATGCGGTGGTTTTTCAAGAGAGGATAGAGTGTCTTTGGACATTTTTATTCTGAATGTTTGGTGGATGATAAAACACACATCAACACGGCAGAAGGTAAAATGATGAACATGCAGGAGGATTGAGGAAGGAAAGTTGAAAAGTCATGAAAATTTTCTAAGTCTGCTAAGTTTGGGCGCCCCTGTTGAAGAAAGGCGCCCACCTTTTTAGGTCACCAGATGAGTGAATTAGGGTTTGGGTCCTCAAATGGAAGTTGCTCAGTTTTCAGTCAGCTTCGCGATGGATATCCCCATCAGAGCATCCGACGATCCAGTCTCCAACAAATTCAAGTCAAAGTGGAGGTATAAAATGAAGATCTGAAACTTGAAGATTGAATTGAGAATTTTTCTAAGTCTGGAGAAACTGGGCGCCCTAAGAAGAGAAAGGCGCCCAACTTTTCAAGGGTGCAAACAGAGGAATTTGCAGTCGAAGTTACAACGGGATGCCTTCAGAATTCAACTGGCTTTGCAATGAGCTATTCAGCACGACAAACGGAGCTCGCAGTCATCAGATTCAAAAGGCTGAACAGAGGGTCCGATGAGAGGTGAAAAGAGAAATTCAAAAGCAAAAGTCAAAAAAGTCAAAAAATAAACTAAGTATGGTAAACTGGGTGCCCCCAGTCAAGATAGGCGCCCAACCTTTTGAAGGGTAAAAATTCACTTTTTGACCAACGTGTCTCCAGAGGACCCCTCTTCATTCTCTGTCAGCTTCGCGATGAGCACAGCCATTCAACAATCCGACGCCCGGAGCTCAAGATTTAATAAGATCATCTGTGGAAGAGAGGTTAATGAAGAACTTGGAAATTAGAAAAATGGCTAACACTGAAGAAACTGGGCGCCCCTAGAAGGAAAAGCCTCCCGTGAATTCGGAGGTTGAAATCAAGTTTTTAGCCGGAGGTGCCTCCAGAACATCCTTTTCAGAATCAGTCAAGCTCCGCAGTGAACCACTCAGCTCGCCTGTCGGGTCGATCAGTCAACGAGAAATCAGAGGCGAAGTGGCGTGTTAAAATGAGGAAAGTTGAAAAAGTGGAAATTTTGACTAAGTCTGGTGAAGTTGAGCGCCCCTCTTGGAGAAAGGCGCCCAAATTTCCATGCCTTAGAAGATTTTTGAGATTTTCAAATTTCAAAATTTTGCAAGAAGAGAAGGATGGCGTCCAATTCAAGAGGCTGAGATTTAGGGTTTTGAAATAAAAGCAGAAAAAAAGCAAAACCTAAATCAAAACCTAAGTCTATTTAACACTTCTTTTCAATGTATTTTTCATTATTTTTGCAGGTAGCATCCAGAGGAGAAAGTTGGAGCAGCAAGTTTGAAGAATTTTTGTGATTCAAGAATCCATAGTTGCTGGTTTTACATCAGATTTTTCAGACCAGCAAGCATAAACCCTTGTTCTTTCAAGCTTTTTGTTCCAGAAGATCAAGTTTTTCAAGCAGAAGGCCAAGGCTTTCAATTTTTCAGTCATCTGGGTCTTTTTGCCTCTATCTTCTGAAGAATTTTTCAAGAACTTCATCAAGTTGCAGCAAGTGCTTTTATCTTGCATGTCAGTGAAAACCTCAGTGCATTCAAAATTCAACCATCTGGGTCCTTTCCAATCGTCTTCAAGAAAACCCATATCGCAGTTTTTCCAAAACCTAGGGTTGGCTGCTTTTTCAATCAAACGTCGAGTTTTGCAAATCCAATCAACTGGGTCCATTTCTAATGATATTCTGAACAAAACCCAGATGCTGCTTTTTTCTGAAAAAATTGAAGAAATTAGGGTTTGCTGCTTTTTCAAAAATTCAAGATATTCAAAAACGGACGATCTGGGTTGTCTTGTATCGTCATTCAACAAAACCCATATCTCGAAAAATTTCTCAAAATTAGGTCCGTTGAAGCACAAAAATCAGCATTCTAAAAATAGAAATTGCACAAGACTTTGTCGAACCAAGCGAGCTGATCATTCTTCGAGTTTTCGAAATGGAGTACACTCCTAATGTTTTCAAGTCCGAATCAGCACTTTTTCACAATTACATCAAAACAGTGAGACGGACTTGCATCATGTCAAGCCGGTGTTCGACCTACACGCCTTGGAGAGAGCAGGCAACACTTCAATCAGAACCTGGGTCATTCTGGACTCCTCGCAGCAGCGTCTATTCCTATATCAGTTCAGAGCCTTGAGTTCGTAATCACTTGCATTAAGCATTACAACCCGGCTACTAGGGAGATCCAGTCAGCAGATGGTAGGTTGATTTGCAGTCTAAAGCCTGATATGGTTGAAAAGTGTTTTTCCATTCCCCCGTGGCCTGAAAGTGTAACTCTTTCGAGGGATGAATGTGAAAAGATGTGGAATATGCATAAAGACAAATACAGCAAGAAGATTGCCCAGAAGTGAATGAAAGGAAAACATAAAAGTGTTGTTCATAGTTGCAATCCAGTTGGCGGAAGGATAGGTCATATTTCAATGATGTCAGCAAAGTTCAATAAAGCGGCCAATGAGGTTGAAGATTTCCATGAGATCTATTGAAGATGCTGAAGATATTCTTGAAAAGCGGTGTTTTGCTGTTGATGGCATAGATGCACCGAATCGGGACACAGTCTCAAACTTCCTAGCGGATGTGATCGAGCTTTAAAGCAGCTTTCTTCTAGAAGCTTTCTTTCCCGCTTTCTTTCTATTCTTGGAATAATCCTTATCCATTCTTTGAGGATAGAAAGAAGATAAGATGTAACAGTTGGCGTTTCCCGCTGCTTTTTAGGGTTTTATCTTTCTAGATTTAGCAATAAAGCTTGCTTGCTGAGCAAGCCCTAGATTGTGAAAGCAAGGAGATTTTAGGGTTCCCTACTCCTCTGCTTCTCTATAAATAAGAGCCTTTGCTCATTTAGTTTCTTTAACGGTTATTGCGATAACAAACTGCTGAGTCTCTTTTAGCCAGTAAGTTGTTATTCAGTGTCAGTTCACTTTGTGTTGGAACGGTTATTGTGTTAGCAAATTGCGAGCCTGCAGCAAGTTGTTATTCGGGAGTTCAATTGTGTTGTGATAAGCAAATTGTTGAGCCTCTTTAGCCAACAAGGAGTTAGTGAGATTGATGTTTTCTATTGTGTTAAGAATAAGTTTGCAAGCCTCCTTAGCTGCAATTTCTTGTTCAAGGCATGTTAGAAGGGAGTTTTGTTTCAGAGATTTGAGTAATAAAATCATGAGCCTCTTTTGCCTTGGTCGAAAATCTCAGATTTCCGTTATCTATGTTATGCTTTCATGATCTTTATTTCAGCTTACAGTGAAGTGTGTAGGTGTTTGTTGGGAGAGAGATTATTAAAGTATTTTTGTCAGAGAATCTACCTTGTTAATTTCTAACTTCTCTTGCTCTGCTATTACTTGAGAGGTTAGGAACGTCTTTAGTTTAAGTTAGTCGTAGTTGAACTTCTTATCAGAAAATCTCAGCTGGCGTTTGTGTTTAAAAACCTTGTGCTCTAAGCTGATCCAAAAAGATAGGCAACTTAGTTTTAGTTTACTTTCTTTCAAACACCATCAGCAAGAGGGAGCTTCCCCTCCTAATTTGAAGAGCAGTTTATCTGTGCATAGCTGTCCGTTTTCAAATCCGCATTCCAGAGGTGCGAATTTAAACGCCAACAGGATTATAAATAACTATCACTCCCTGTGATAGATTTGATTACAAAATGAATAGCTATCACTCCCTGTGATACATCTTGTTACAAAAAGAATAACTATCACTCCCCGTGATAGATTTAGGATCATAAATAACTATCACTCCTATGATAGGTTTAATTACAAAATGGCATCTATCACTTCCTGTGATAGGTTTACATTGCAAACTGATTAGGTGTCCAAGTCCAAAGGTTGGTTTCCGTTTACAAAAGATTCAGGCAACTTGTTTTCAGTTTTCCTCAGGTTCATAGTGCTAGTTTGTTTTAATTCAGCAAGGATGGCTGCTTTAACAGCTTCCTTACTGGAAGGTGTCCACTTCTTTCTTTCTCGCCGAAGTCTCCTTAGAGCTTCAGCCATGGTCTCTAAGTCCGCAGGCATAGAGCATTTGGAATAATCATACTGAAGTATGATTTTCCATAGCCGTCTGGATATCGGATCTCGGACCTTCTTTCGAGGTGTTTTCCATATCCACATCCTGAAAAAACACCAAGGGATAGATTTTAGTTTACTAGGTTGCATGACGAGCCCAAGGTTCAGTGCCAAACCCAGTAGCTCTGATACCATATGTAATACACTAACTGTTCTACGGTTAAATAAGGAAAGCTAACCAACTACTTTCAGCTGAAAATGTAACTAACTTGTTAGAAAACTAGGGTTTTCACTTTTCATTTAAACGGTAAGAATTTCAAGATAAAGTAATTTTCATAACCTTCAATTTTCAACTAATTTCAAACAGCAATTCAGCTAAAAAGAAATGACTAACTGAATTAACTAAAAAGAACATCTACTGATTTCCAATAATAGAAATATAACGAACTTAACTAACTTTTCATTTCTTCCAAATAAAATTACATCTATCATTTTACACTAAGTAATCATTGCAAATACTTTTAGAGAGGGAATAGGGTTTCAAGAGTTTACAGTTGAGAGCTGAAGTACTTGATCTTGATACAATCATCATGGGAAAAGAAGATATCATCAAGGGCTTTATCGCCCAACCGAAGACCTACTGGTCTCCCGTGTTCCTTCAACTAAAGGAACCCATCCCTTCACGAGGGCAATCAACAAGGATCTCTTTTTATCATCATCATGCCTCTGAGCCTGGTGTCAAAGACCTATACCTCCTAATCGAACCTTACTAAGGGTACCTCCCAACTAGAAAGGTCACTTTGACCAGTGGTATATCTGGTCTTTGATGGCTGACAGATGTTGAATCTAGCATCGTACCTGGGCCAAGGATTTCTTTTTACAAATCTGGCACTCCTGTGCCATCAGCGCTCTCCCCCTTGCTCGACATGATCATTGTCGTCTTAAGGTTTAACTTTTAAGACGGTTAAGTTCCCTTATATACCCATATTAAATTTGCATTCCAAGTTCCTCTTGCAGCAGGGTCTTAAGCAGAGACTTAATTCTTTTAGATTTACAGTTTAAAGGAAAAGATTGTCTGGCTAAAACAAGCTCATTCCTCTCTAGGAATCTTAAGTAAAATTTTCCAGTCACAAGAGAACTCATAATCTGTTCCCATTCAAATTGTCATGATTTGATATTCCCATATATCTCTGGACAACATTGTCCTACAGGTTAGGTTCGAGCTTTTCAAAAAAAGATTCAAGGTTGAAATTAATATGAAGAGGAAACGTATCTATTCGGTTTTCCCCAGACCAACCAAGACAGATGTAAAAAGGGTCTAAAAGAAACTCAAACTCGACCAGAGAGATAATACAGAAAATTTTGTCAAGAAAAGAACCATGATGATATCGATTTCCAGCCAAGGAGTAAACTTCGCTTTACATGAATTCCAAATAAATCTTTTCAAAACAAAGACGAAACTAACAAGTCCTTAGACTCGGGATTCCATTAAGAAGAGAAATATTTTCAAACAGAATCATATTGGAGTTTTCAAGCCAAGCTATAGATTATTTTAAAGATTCATACGTGCCTGATAAGCTCCTCGATTTCAGATATCTTCAATCCTCCAATTCTATGGAGAACCCGTGAGCCCAAGAACCGTCACTGGAGACGCAAACCAAGGGAAGAATTTTGCTACAGGAGTAATAATTCAAATTTAAGAAATTGAATACTTCCCACGCACACAGCTTCCTTCAAAAGATGTTGAAGAAAAAGACTATGGAGGGTCGCCGATGAATGGAAAGAATGACAAAATAAAAGCGGACCAAGATACAAAGACAAATTTTAGATAGGATGAAGAATGGGTATGAGAAGTGCGGTAAAGTTTGAACGAGATCCAAAAGACTTATCTCCGAACAAGCAAGGAAAATCTTTTCCAGAAAAACTCCAAACTCCAAACTCAGAAGGTCGAAAAAGTGAGAAAAAGAGAGCTCGACGATGAAAGTGAAGAAATAATGAAAAATTCCCGAACTTGATCCAAGATGAATTACCTCTTCCCAAGATCCGATTTCACTAAAGCAAAAATTCAAATTATTTAATTTTCAATTACATCATTCAAAGATATCCCCTTCAAGAGGTCAATACCCAACATCTTTGTTACTATTAAATTAAATATTTAACATCCTCTAAAATATATTCCAAGTTGATTTGCTCAACTAAGAGGATGGAATTGAATATTTTAATTGTATCAATTATTTTATCACCAATCGATGTCTCTTACAAGGTGAAGATTGATTTATATATAAATTTAATTGACTTATTTTATGAATAATTATATTAAATTATAAATGGCCAAGTTACAATTTTGATTCCTTGTCTTACACTGACTCAAGGCGAGATGACAGTTTCCGATCCTCTGTTAACCACTACCTCTCCCTAATGACATCCCCTTTTCCATCGCGGCGGTGTCAGTCCTACATCCATTGAAAGGTATTACGGTTAGAATGTTCACAACGGCTATATAAATACGTATTTAAATATCAACTCTTGAAAACATTCAATTTCACGTGTACAAGGAATTCACTTGCCATAAAAGATCATTAACTTTACAGTTACGATAAATTAAACATCTATTCTATTCTTAATTTCATTCACATGAAAACAGTTACTTGCAACTAACTTTGCATCCAAATATACATAACCAAATTCATACTCTCAATGTAAGGGATGTAACAAACTAATCCTTTTCTAAATATGCTTCAGCATATGTGATTCCTTAGCATACTCTTTGATCACGAGAGCCACCATAATGATCCCTCACATGCTTCATTGATATATGAGTATCTGCTTCAGCTTGTAGCTTGCTCATCTCTTGGAATGCATCATTAATTGTCTTGATAAGAACACCACTATCTATTGATGTATCATTAAGTTCTCTTTCCATTTTGGACTTCAAATGGGCAATTTTTCTTCAAATTGTTCCAATCAAATGTGGCTTCGAGACGAAGCTCCTTATTCAAAATTGTTCTTCCATATTCTTCGAGTTCCAAACCTTAGCCACAAATTTCTTATGTCCAAGATCATGCCTTGTTAGTTCTCTTTCGTGTATTATCTTCATTTCAATTGTGATGTATCCAGCTTTGACATCAAGAACAACTATCACGTTCATTCACCTTTGACATCAATGACAATATTTCCAACAGATTCCCCTAAATGCCTAGTGATGATCAACCAATATGTCATATTTCATGAAAGCATGGGCATACCGAATAAAGCAGGAGACAATGAACATTCTACAGCTGATCTACATACTGACTTAGTGCATCCATTATACCAAGAGATTGATCAAGGTCATGATGAAGAAGAAGGCACACAACCTAGTGAAGAAGAACAGGGAACTGATGGTGCATGCAATGAAGAAATGCAGAATCTCCACTGCAACTTTGAAGTTCGGTAAGGATTTCAAAACCTTCACTTAAAGTAAGGGAATCCAATCAGTGCATATTTTCTTTAGCATCCTTTGCAGCTGAACCTAATATCTTATTTGAAGCATTGAATTTCCTGAAGTAGCACGTGGAAAGAGGCATTGAATTATGAATATAAGTTGTTGTTGACCAACAAGACTTGTAGCTTAACCACACTTCCTCTAGGGAGAGAAACTGTTGGGTGCAAAGGGTTGTTCAAGAAAAAATTCAAAGCAAATGGATCCATTGATCAGTACAAGATTGGATTGGTGGCCAAGGGCCATTCACAAGTAGTAAGTACTGATTATCATGATACATTTGCACCTATGGTTAAACTCACATCTATTCAAGTTTTGCTTGTTGTTGGTACAATTGAGGACTTAGAAATCCATTACATGGACATCAAATCTGCATTCCTCGATGGAGAAGCCAAAGAAGATATATATATGGACCCACCAACGAAGCCAAAGAAGGATTTGTGGTTTTGGGGAATGAAGGTTGGTGTGCAACCTGCGAAAGACCTGTTGGCAGGTGTTTTGACACGCTCACAACCTAGATAAGATGTTGATTGCACAATGATTCTTGGCAATTATAATTACTCACAAAATTTTGTGGCTTTTGGACCCAATTTGAACTTGTGGCGCAAATCCCGTTCTTTTTTTGTAAATGCTTTAATCACCAGTTTAATTTTTTTTTTTTTAAATGGGAACATTTAGAACAATTCTCTACTGTTTTAATTTGACAAAGGGGTTAATATTATTGTTCATTTAATATTATTCTAAGACCCCATAACTATTTTGGCATGAGCATGTTAAAATTTCAGTTTTAAAGTAGCAAGGATGCTTCACATCACACCAGCACAGGCTGGAAGAATATTCCAAAGCATACCTTGGGATATATCTCTTCTATGCAATGGTTTCTAGGTAGTCTGTGGGCATTCATAATGTTTCAAAATCATGAAGAGGGCATCCACATGCTTCTTTTTTTTGTGTGCTGTGTTAAAGTGCAAAGTGAAGGCAACTCTTCAATTTATGAGTTGGGTGTCCGTCATTGGTAGATATATTTTCCACATGTGCCTGAAGTGCAAATTGAAAACATTTATAATGTTTCAAACTCATATGTGAGGCGTCCAATAATTTTATGTTGCATTCTAAGTCAGTTTAAATTGCAAAATGAACATTCCCATCATGCATCACAGCTCTGGGCATGTCTTTTCAACCCAAACCCGCAATATGAGGGAGAACAGCGATGGAATAGAATTGTGGCACATAGCAGGGAGTTTTTAAAATATTTTAAGCATAATACATGTGCCAAACAAGGTGCAACAGCAAGCAAATAATGCTCACGTCCAACACCACCCCAGCAGCAAAATCCAATGTTCGAACCAACGAAAATGCCCTAGCTATGGTTTCTCACACCCCAGCAGTAAGATCCTACACCCAAAAACACTTTAAAATGCACTAGCAAGCAGTTGAACACCCAGGCATGCAAGAAAATACCCCAGCCATGGAAAAAAGCCCAACAGTCGATAACATGCCCAGCCATGGGGTGCAAAACGTTTTGTAAGGATGTGAAACACCTGGCACCAGCAAAAATGCCCTGCACAAACTACATAATTGACAATGAAAAATTCTCAGCTGAAGAAGGGAAGCCAGTGTTGAATCTCTGAAATCAACGGTGATGAAGTGAAGTGAGTTTTCAACAAAATAAGTGTAATAACAAGCATTATTATTTCCGTTCCTAGATGTCAAAGATTGAAGTGGCTGACAACCAAATGAATATGTAGCTATTGATGAGGTGATGGGTTTTATGGAGTTGTGTTGGAGCAAGGTATTGCAGATTGCACTTCATTCCATAGGTATAAAACATAATGTTCAAACCTGTAATGTATTCATCACTGCTTAGTGTGCAAATTGTGAACTGAGAAAAGCACAAAAGGTAATCCACTGATTCCATATGATGAAAACTTGCGGTGTTTTACCAATTGTGATGCCCTACAGTACCTTGGTTAAAGCCTATGCAAGCCCAGGGAGCAGAGAAATTGATTGTCAAGTGCAAACCTGTACTGCTCCTGATTAAAAACTTAAATAAAACAGGTCTGATTGTTGTTTGCCTCAATTCACTGATCTCAGTTATAAATTCTCCAACCAAATAGTACAGGAACCAAGAAAAGAAATGAAGTACTATAGCATACTCTCATTCATCATCAAAGATCAATCAATTAATATCCAAATAAAATTTATCATATTACAGTGCTTGACTGTCTGCGACAAAATAAATAATTCCCAAAGTAGATGGAACTGGCACCTAGAAGACACCCTTGAGGATATGCCAGCTAATGATTGGTTTGTGTGTGGCACCCATAGGTGTTGATTGGACCAGATCTGTGTGCTGGGGTGAAAGGAACCTATAATGCCCCAATCTCATTATCAAACCCTCCAAATAGCTTGAGTAACGAGTGCCTGAAGTCAAGAACGTTCTGTTGCCTGTGTAACTTCCACTATCAGGCGGATCGACTGGAGTTTGGCCCTGCTGAAGCACTCTAACTTTTAGCTGACTATCTGTTTTCAGTGTATAGATGCTCCTAGTGTTCTAGAATAATGGACTTTGCTTGTCCTAGGAGCTGTAGGTTGTGCTTTCCCAAGGAAAAACCAATGTGATGTGGTGATGACAGCCCACAAGAGCGAAACAGGGTCGATTGACAGTCCAGGATGAGGTGTGATGTTGTTCGGTGATGGCACACTGCTAGTGCAAGATCACAACTTCCAGTTGGCCCATAAATTGACACTCTAATGTTGCTTCAAACAGCTTAAACTCCAGGAAAAATGGCAACCTAGGGTTTATGGTGACTTCCAATTCTCCACCTGCAAATGTGAGAAACCTCCAATGTGTCTCAACCCTGCAGTTTGCAATGAAATTGCATAAACAAGAGGAACGGGTTTCATCCTAAGCTCTCAATAGCCATAAAAGATTTTCGTCCTTGCCAGCATGAAATCTGAAAATTTAAAATCTCAAATGAATATCTTAGATAAGGTACCCAAAAATGAATTGCCAAACCTGCATTTATACCTTCCTTGTATAGGTCTCATGGGCCCAATTCCTGTCCCCAAAATTATAATTTATTTATTTATTTATTTTGTTAATTTGGTGTTAAGAAATATCTTCGATGATCCAAAATAATAGCATCAAGGTCAGGTAAGGAGAGGGGACACAACAAAACCATAGAATGTAAGGCCAACATTCATGCTTTTGCCATTGTCATAAGTGGTTATTAACTTATTACAAATAGAGGAGGCAGAGATGAAATTTGTTTTTAGGGGAAGAGGCGGGATTGGTTTAAATGTAAGCAGACATAAAGGCGTATAGGTTGTTTGCAAAATGTATGACAAAATGTCTAATTATTTGAAAAGGGAAATTGGGGAGTTATGAAAGACAAAATGCCTGATGTATGCCGAGTTTTCATTTGTTTGGCCTAGGGGCAAGTGCTAGAGAGTCATTTTATTCACCTGCAATGTGAATATCAAGCTAGAAAAAACATTTTAACTCGGGGCTAAAAAGTTGAACGTGAAACGCAAGTAAAAGTTGGAAAGTTAATTTTAGACTTAGTTTACATAGGTGGGAACAAATGGAGGAGATTTTAAATATGCTGAAGCATATTCCTTTATGCTTGATTCTATTGCACATCAAGGACTTGGCTTGTGACATGTGTCACTATTCAATCTAAGTCTTTTCTCTTCTTTTTATATTGTAATTTCTAGGTCATTTGAGGTTAGTTGTTGGGTTCTAGGGTAAAGGCTGTTGGGTTCTGGGGTACAAGCTGTTGGAAATTTCTAAACCAACCTTAGGTTCATGTCTCTAATTGTTTGGGTTTTGGTAATGTCAAATTGATGTGAAACTCTACTTAATAAGGGCATTGTGTTTTTGAGTTAAATTTCTGCTATGACATTGTATTGGTTATTTAGGAAATAAATATAAGACTCATTCATGTTTTTCTTTGCAACTTGTCTCCATTTCTTCTTGTATGATTCAAGGAATTTGAAACTTTCTAGGTGCACATTTGTTGCACTTGTACCAGGGTTTGGTTAGTTTGTATTCAAGGGATACAGTGAAGTTTCTATTATGAGTTATTTCTAATTGGAAGCCTTTCTAACCTGGTATGTGGGGTCTATGAGCTGGAAATGAATTATTAAAAATGGGTCACATTGTTTAAATTTATCCTAGCACTTGGCTCATCTTCTTGCTTGAAAGATAGCAACTAGTTGAGAGATAGATTGTAGTTGAGTTGTTTTAGCATTGTACTTGAGTTTCTAGCATCTTAGTTCAGTTTTCTTGCATTCTAGTCATATTTTGGAGTTGTTGATTTTCATAGCTGATTGTAAGTTTTATTCATAGATTCAAAAATAAAAATATTCTCGTTCTGGGTACTTTACCAATTTGATTTCTTGTTAGGAGCGACCTTGAGTGCCAAATTTCAGATTTTATTATCAAGAGTTGGATTTTATGGAGCAAAATCGCCCCTCCTTGAGGGCTGTACCTTTTTGGAGTTGCTTGGAATTCCGTGCAAAATAAATATGAGTCTTTTGGGTTGGTTTTATTGTTCCTTCTTGGGTGCCATCATCCTAGGAGCATTATGCATTTTGTCTCATGTGTTTTGGGTGAGTTTTGAGTGAGTTGTGAGCATAATAGTGAGTTGCTGAGTTGCTGGTCTGTGCATTTTCAGTCAATAATCAGTTATATTAGATTGTGAGAATTCATTAGTTGAGTGAGAAATTGGTTCTAAGTGGTTTTGTGAGCATTGGAGAGTAGCTAAACATTATTGCAGAATTAATAAGCTTCTAATCTTGTGTTCTTAGCAGGATCATATTTCATTGTAAGTTGAACAGTAGTACTGTTAGCATTCTCACTTCTTCTCTTTTTACTTACTTATACTTCCCGTTGAATAAGTGGAAGAGGCTGGCTTGCTGCCTATTTACTTTCCAGTCAAGTAATTCATAGGGACCCTCTGACCACATGCTCACCACTCCTTGGCGCATTTCTTGGTTAGAGTTACTTTCAATTCAGCATGCATAAGATCCTCTGACCATATGCTCGTCTTTCCTAGACGCATTTCTTGGTTAGAGTTCCCTTTCAATTCAAGCATTGCATCAGATCCTCTGACCATATGCTCACACCTTGCCCAACATCGGGATCCTGGTGTACATCCTTGGTTAGAGTTGCTTTCCGCATCGTTTTGGTTTTAGAGCTAACCTTAACGGGTGCGTGTTGCATTGCCTATTGTAATCAAAAAATTAAAAAAAAAATGGTCCGGTTCATTACATTTGATGAGGGAGATGAATCTGATGGAGTCTCTGATTTTGATCCCTTAGCTTGATCCTTAGTTTGTTTCTTTCCCTTGGATGATTAAGCAACTAATGCTTGACTTTTTGAAGAGGTGATAACATCCATAAAGATTAACTTAGATTGTTCTCGTGTGAGTCTATCACAAAACTGCTCAAAAGAAGGCATTGTATGTGTTGTTCCAAGAGCATCCATTGTAGACGAGAAAGAAGAAGCAAAGATTTGATAAGGACCTTTTAGCTTGACAAAATCAAGAAGACACATTCTTTGTATGTTTTTGTTTTACCACAACCCTTAAGTCTAGAAAGCAAAGACTTAAATTGAACCAAGAAATCTTCAATAGATGGAAATGAATCAGGAAATAATGTTGTTAATTCAGCATCCAATTGTAGGATTTTGAACTCATCAATTGTACCAAAGAGATCTTTGAGCTTGTCCCACATTTGCTTAGGAGTTGTACATTCTGAAATATGGAATTGCAAGTTATTGGAAACATGGAGACCAATGATGCCCATTGCCTCATCTAACTTTTTCTGATAAGTAAACTGTTCAAAATCTCTAGTAAACTACATTTGTTGTTCATTGATCATTTGTCATAAACCCTTATTTGTATTTTGACTTTCCATGTGTGGAAATTATGTGGTGTTAACAAGTCAATTTTGGGATCCACAATGCACAAATAACAAGGCACTTGAATTGTGCCTTACCAAACCCCCCAAAATTATCTGAATGTTGAACCCCCCCAAAAAGATGCAAGACAAAATTTACAAGCTTTTGTGAAGTTTGGAAGCCTAATCGTCTGTTTATACTCATGGAGATTTTTACAAATATGGAAAAATGGGCTTCCCAAAACTTAATCTTGACTACAAATCTAGAATCCTTGTGAATTCTAATGAATTTTTAAAAAAAAGTCTGTCAATTTTCGACAAATAGGATGAAAGTTATGCCCTGCCGAAAATTGGACAAAGTACATTGAGTTTGGAGGTCAAATAATAGATTAAAAAATTACAATTTTGAAATCATCATGATGCTAGTTTGTCCGGAAAGGAAAGAGCTTTCCAGTGAATATTCACACTTGAAAAAATATCCCCCCATTTGCAAGCTATGCAAAAACAAAAACAAAAAAACCCCTTTAATGCTAACAATAGTTGCTAACTATCAAACATTAACATATAGAAAATAAGTATTTGTTTAACAATAAGTGCTAACATTAAATACTTCAACTGTTAGGAAAATAAAAGGGGCTTGACTAAGTTGAGGAGAATATGGAGCCAAGTGGAGGTCAATGACCGCTTCAAGAGGGAGATGGCACAAAAAACTGTTGGGAGATCGTTGAATTGGAGACTCCTTGTGGACTTGATTGATATGTTGAAGCCAAACAAGCCATGTGGGGGATAGTTGACTTGGTCTTTTTCTATGTGGTCGCATGTGGAAGGTTGGAGCACTTGAGATGAGACTTAGGTTGAGTCAAAGGCCTTTGGAGATGTATTCGAAGGATCTTTGTCATGAGGCCTTTGCTGGTCAAATGAAAGGGGCCTGCAACAATGGAAAGAAAGCCTTTGACTGTAGAAGGCACTGTGTGAAATTGAGCCCATGCCAAGGATATCACAATGCCCTTCTATGCCTCTACCGCTCTACTTGCGATGATGTGTTTGTTGCACATGCTAATCACAATCCCATGTGCCACACTCCTCTTTACATTCCCATGCACCAGCGAGCTTACAGGTTGCAAATGGGTCGACAGGCCAAAAACAAGCAAAACACCTTTTAACCCCTGGCACTTCGTGTGATGGAAGGCAGTGTTCAAGCTAGAAAAACCCTTGTGGCTATGGCTAGGGCACTATGTGCCTGCATGGGGTCAAATGAAGACACCAAAGAGGTCGTTTGGACACAATAGTTCTTAAATACAGGAAGCCCAATCAAACCTAACGCTCCATGAAACCCTCACAACTAGCAATCCGAGCAAACCAAACACAAATGATGCTTGATATACAAGGTGCGGATGGTGGCTGCTTGTAGGTCGATTAGTTGGCACGCAAAACAAACATGTATTTCCTCCACTTTCACAATCAACTATAAAGGCTAGAGCAGACCAAATCGAGTCCTCTTTTAAACTCCATGAGAACCATGTGAAATGGTTGACCACAAGAGAAGAGCAACACAAATCCAACAACCAACAAACTACTATTTCCAAGTTGAGTGAGGGGAAATAAACCAAAAAATTACATGTAGAAATATCATAGGTGAATCTTCCCACCGAGAAGGTCGAAACTAGGCCAAAAGTTCTTTTAATCTTTCAAAACAAGTCGAATAGACCAAAAAATCTACACAATAGGCCGAAATGGCCAAAACTTTGCATAATGCAAACATTGATCCAAACAAACAGATGGGCAGATTGGCCCTCTGCTATTTTCTTTTTTTTTTATTTTTTTACAACTTTTCGTAAAATAGGCACAAAAGCCCAAAAAATTGCAAAAATTCAAAGTTACTAAAATTGACAAAACATTTCTTGAGCCTTCTGGATGCAATGGCGGTGTCCGTTTGGCTCCACGACGCTACGTTGATAGGGCTATGTGCGAGAGTCACCTTGATGTGGGAAGGAACGTGCTCTCATGGCTCTAATACCATTTTGGAGAATGCCAAGTTCAAGAGCATGAAACAAACTTCCACAAGTGAACAAAATAAGCACAATAGTATGTCTATCAATATACAATGAAGAGCATATAATACAATGAGAATGCCTTGCATATATAGGCAAGGTGGATGAGGTAGGAAGGTAAGACTGAATGACTGACTACCTCTCCAAAGAAGGAACACTTGTGAGCTCACTTGACAAGTGTGTGAGCAAGTGTCAATAGGTGTCTCAAGTGATGAGGACACATGTCTCAATGCTATGAAGTGAGACAAAAGCAAAAGAAACCTAAGTAAACTTAAGCTATGAGTGTGAAAAGGTCAATCCTATAAAGGTGATTAGCTAACTAGGTAAATAATAACTTTATTTACATTAATATGAACAAGTTGAAAAAAAATGCTTAAGGTTTGAATAACAATTGTAGGATATCAAAACAACTTCCTGCAGATGCTTTAGGAGGTTGTTTTGTTGTCCCATAGCTGCTGTAGTTTGTTGGTTGCTTTCTGCAGTTGCTACAAGAGGTTATTTTGCTGTCCTGCAGTTGCTGTAGGTGGCATGATGCTTCCTACGGTTACTGTAGGAAGTTGTTTTGTTGTCTGCAATTGCTACATGAAGTTGTTTTGCTATCCACAGCTGCTATAGGTTGTTGATTGCTTCTTGTAGCTACTGTAGGAAGTTGTTTTGCTATTCTACAGGAAAGAGAATATTGTAAATGGGAAGAGAAATGTAAACTGTTTTGCTTTTACTTTCGCATGTTGTAAGTGAGATGCAACAGGGGACATCACTATGTCCCCAGGTTGTCATAGGGATGTCAAGGATGCCCTAACATTTCCTTAGTGTGGAATGTTGCAGGAGATGCCCCCCATGTTGGGGGTTTTCAAAACATGATCCTGCATAAACCAATGACAAGAAATGCAAACACAGAAGAGAAGACCAAATAAATAGATGAAAAAACTTTGATTTTTATTCAAATGATTGTTGTTTATAAAGTAGAGGTATACAAAAATATTCTCCTCTAATCATGCCATGGATTAGGGATTTATTGACTAAAACAAGATTGTACAAATTAGGGCTTTCTTCACAGAAATGGGACTAAACAAATTACCACTTATTTAGCACCTATTAACTAACCCTCTGACTAATCTAGATTACCAGTGATGGAAGCTAATTATTCCAACACTCCCACCTCTTCCAACATCTGCTAGTGGTTGGTTGGTTACAATTCCAGTCTTCTCAAAGCACAATTCATGTTTGAGCTGTGGGAGACCTTTGGTGAACATGTTAGTATACATGCTTTCAGTGCCACAAAACTTCAGTTGTACTTCTCCATCTTTGGTTTTCTCATGAACAAACTGGTGTTGGATTTCTATGTGTTTTTTTCTTGCATGGAACTTGGAATTTCTTGTCAGAGCTATGCAACTTTGATTATCATAGTATATATAGTAGGCCATTGCTACTCATATCCCAAATCTTTGAGCAACTTCCTCAGACAAACCACTTCATTTGATACTCACATTGCTACTGTATATTGAATATCTATCTTGGACAAAGCAACTGTTGGTTGCCTCTTGCTTCCCCAACTGACTAAGCCATTTCAAATTTGAAAATAATAATCAATCATTGATCTTCTACTATCAGAACCACCTACCTAATCAACAATACAATACACCATCACTTGTACAAGTTTTGCAGCAACTTTGTTTCCTTGAAAAACAATTACATGAAAGGTTGTCCCTTGCAAATACCTAAAGATTTTCTTGACAAAAGTCCAAAGTTGTGCTCCTAAATTTGATAAGTATTGGCTCATAGCTCCTGCATATGCAATGTCAGGTCTTGTGTAGACCACTGCATGCATAAGATTGCCTATTGTACTTTGATATGAGATGCTTGTCGTCTTGATTTCTTCTTTAATAGTTTGTAAAGACATATCAATTGTCAGTCTGACTCTACTCTCCACAGGCATGCTTACTGATTTGCTCATATCCATAACGAACCTTTTTAGAATGCTCTTAATATAGCTATGCTTATTGAAATGAGACAGTTTTGCTGCACTTTAATACCCAAGCAATGCTTAATCTCTTTGTGATCTATCATTTCAAACTCAGAAGCTAACATTGCCTTTGTATTATTTAATAGCTTAAGATCGTTACTTGCAACGATTTCATCATCTACATATAGTGCAATTATGATCTTCAAGTAATTAGTTCTCAACACATTAACATTTGAATTAACATTACTTTTTACAAAAGCAATAGAATAAAGATAACTATTAATTTGTTGGTACTAAGCTTTTAGCGATTGTTTTAGTTCATATAGGGTCTTGTTGTGCCTTACACACATGCCCCATTTTGTTTTGGCAAAATGTGGACACCCCCCCTTTCTTCTTGTTTGTGCTTTTGGTTTGGTTTGTTCCCCTAGTTCTCTTGTTCCTTCTCTTGATTTTGGAGAGTGTGCTTCAAAGTTAAATGATGGCCTAAGTTTTACATGTTCCAAGTTTAGGTTGTTTGTAGATGATTTGGGTTGTTTTCCTTGAAAATTTTAAGTTTCCTAGTGTTTGTGGAAATGCGTACTTATGAGAGACTACCAAACATCCAGATTTCATGTCTCGACCTCTCGAGTTCCTTGTCTTTCCTACAAACTTTCCTATTATGCCTTGCATACACACCTCATCTTTTTGCTTGGCAAATGAGTATCCCCCTTCTTTTCTTTTCTTTTTGTTTTTTGCTTTGAGAACTTTTGTTCATTATTCGCCTTTAGTTTTTAGTCTTTGATTCCCTTAAGATCATTGCTTTCATGTTTATTTTTTATTTTGAACCTTTTCTCTTACGTTTTTCACCTTTCCGGGTTTTTGAGTCTTTTGTGGACCTTGGAACCAATCCTTGGTTCCTAAGGAATCCTGTCATCTATAGTTTTTACTAGAATTTCAAATTTCTAGGGGTTTTCTAGACTTTGGAACTGAGTTTCACGTTCCTAGTTCCACTTGATGACCACTTTTCCATATTTATTTGTTTTATGCTATTACTTTTCAAACTTTAAAAAGTCCAAGGAACTTGGGAACTTACAAACTTGGTTCCAAGTTCCTAGTTCCTCCTAGATCCCTGCCTAACTTAAGTAGTATTAATGGCGAGCGAGTGAGGGTAGATAGGGCTTAAATATTTGATTTTTCCCTCATTTGCTTGCTTTGTATTCAGAACATTAATGTTTTTGAGCTTTGGGTGATGAAGAGAGAATTCCCCCTTGCATTCTTAAGAAAATTGGGGTTATTTGCTTGTCTTTCTTGTTTGGATTTGAGTGTAGGGTTTGAAGGTCTTTGTGGAACCGTTTCTCTCCTACACCATTCATCCTTCCTAGGTTGATTTCTAGGTCAATTTTCTTGTTTTATTGTTCAAATTTAGTATTTTTATTGCTTGTTTGATAGTTTTTTTGGTAGTTTTGTCTTGTTTGATGTTTTTTTATTAGATTTCCTTGTGTAGATTCCTTATGTTTTAAGTATTTCCTATTCATAAATCTATTTGTGGTTTGAACTTACTTCTTTCTAGGTTTTCCTTAGGGTTTAATCTTAATAAAATGGAAATGAGATCCTTATTCATGACTGGTAAATCTATGCCTCAGGAGCTTTTTTCTTGAAATCCATGAGAATTTAGAGAATTCTATGCTTTTGGGATTTTTCCTTGGCTTTAGGCCTTTAAATGATTTTCGATCCACTTATCCCTTTGGTTCCAATGAACTTGCAGCCTTATTTAGTTCATTTTTGGATTTTGAGGACTTTTTATCTTGCACCATTTATCCTAAGTTCCTAATTCCTCCTAAGACCTAAAACCCCCAAAGAATATGAAGTTCGGATTTTGTTGGAACCTAGAACCTTAGTTACCAGGTTCCTAAGTCCAGCTACTACCTAAGACCTTGGAAAGTGTGAAGTAATTTAGCAAACCGTCAAAAACCCAAAGTTCGAAGATATTTAGAGACTTGGAATTTTTATCCCAAAGTTTGAAATCCCTTTGAAGGTTTGGTCCCCATGCACAAAGGAATGCCTTTTACCTCTTTGGACTTCCAAGGATCTTGAGCACCTTTTCACTTGGTCCCAAAGTTCCAATTCTCTCCTACCCTTTTGAGGCTCAAGCAAATAGCACTATAACTATTCCTTATTGGGCGAGTGGGCTCTTCGTGCACATTGGAACCTAGTTCCAAGTTCCTAAGTTCTCTTGGAACCCAAAATCCTAAAACACCTCATACACATGGAATTTGATAAATTTAATGATTTCTAAAGTTTTATTTGCACTTATTATGGATTTTTGTGACTTTGTAGGCCTAGCCAAATGAATAAGATTGATAAACTGCTAGGAACAATGAGGTATGGATTTCAAGGTGTTATTAAGCCTTCCAAAATTGTTTCTGTAGTACAAAATATTATAGACACAAATCTAGGTCATGTGTCCTTGAGAGATTTTCAATGGAGAATCTTTGGAGATGCACAAATTCTGAGGGCCAAGATTTTGGTAGGGTCAAGGTTGGCACTTGTGGCCAAATTTCCATTTGTAGTTCAAAGTCCAAAGTTGATCTTAGCTTGTGCACAAGCGTATGATGCTACAAGGGAGTACAAGATGCAGATAGCAATATCATTCTCGATATAACGCTTGAAATGATAGCTCACACCTTTAATCTCCCATTCCATGCAAAGATAGTAAGCTTGATAGAAGGGGAGTCAGTGACAACAATTGAATAGAACGAAGCAAATAATAGCAAACATTTGAATAGACATTGGTTACTTAGGGAAAGGAAGGCAATCACTAAGATTCCTAAAAACCTAACAAGAGCAGATTTCTAACTTGAAATCAGTGACATGATTACTTTATTAAACACAATAATGGGAAAATTAGAGGATAGAATCTACTAGCCTTGGATATTCCAATAAATTAGTGTCATTCTCAAGGAGAAACAATTCATTTAGCTAGTAAGTGACAATATTCATGCTAAATTGACTTCAGTCACCGCAAGTAGAAAATTCTCAATGACTTCCTATGTAGTTTACCTATTGGAAAGGCAAGCCTATTTCCTTGGCCTAAACACAAATGGAGTATTGGGAGAGGCTAAAGGATAGAGTAAGGTTTGGGAATTCTATTCACAATTTGAATTCAAAGAAGCTCAAAAGCATTATAAAAGAGTCAATGATGCCTTCATTTTCCTAATCATCGGGAAAAGTTTAGGAATACCAAATGTCAGACTATCTACAGAAGCAATGTAGTTAGTTTCAAGATGGGGGGCACTAGTTCATCTAGTTTTCGAAGTCAACCTATATCAGATTATTCAAATTCACTGGATCACCATACCTTCTACCTAGATATTGCAATGATAGGATTGTGTTATTGGGAATTTCAAGGCAGATAGTAGAAATTCATAAAAAAAATCGCTAACAAGCGCAAAGCAGGAGTTCAATAATCAATTCCCATTTATCCTTGGATTCTACACATGTGCCACAATCATTTGTGCTGTAGCATTGAATAAAGAGTCATTTTCCATGAATTTCAAAGTTTTTCAAACTAGAACCAATTATGATCTAGAAGGTAAAGTTGAAAAATTGTTTGGGTCAAGAAACAATCACGAGCACAACATTGCAGACTTCTAGGCAGATTGCCAAAATGACCATGATGCAAGGAAAAGGAGTTATTGTAGAATGACAGTACGTCAAAAGAGAGGATTCAAATTGGAAGTGAAATTCCTTTGGAGTTGTTAGATGATGAAAATGTTTTGAATCCAATTTATGATATTTAAGGTGTAGATGGTCAACCAATTCCAACTATGGATTGGTCTGTAAAAGAGAACTTCTCTATAGGTGAAATAAGCAGAGTTGTTGAAACATTTAGTCTATCCTGATTCTTGGCTAAAGACAAAGGTTGCTCATTTTGGAAAGAAGAAAGAAAAGAAAAGTTTAGTACTATGTAGAACCCAAAGAGCACAAGAAAAGCAAGAAGAGCTCAAAGAGAGGAAAGACCAAGACCATGCCTGATGAAGTAACCCCGGAACAACTAACTGAAGCTCTAAATAAGGTTAGAATATTATATGATTCCGCCAATGGAGGAGTGGTAGTAGGATTGTGATATACTCCATTGCAGATTGTTTATCTTACTGCTTCTCAAGGAATGCCCACTCAAGAACAACTTGCAGCAACAAATTCACAAGGGGTAATGCAACAAGAAATGCAAAAAGAAGAGGGACATGAATCTAGCTTTTCTTCAGAAAGAACTCCTTCTCTAGTATGTTCACCTTCTACTGGGGTATCTTCACCCCAAGATGAGGGGGAAGTTAGCAAAGAAAAACAAGATGAAATAAATAGGATAGCTAGAGAGGCAGTAGAACAACTCCTTAAAGGATAACAAATTTTACAAACTCCTTTCCCCTCTCCAATATTTGAATCATAGAAGGACTTGCCTTAGACTTCAAGAACTTCATCTACTCATGAGATCAATGAAGCTAAGAAAGAACTTCTGAAGGAAGACTTAAGAGTAAAATTTGGAGAAGAGCAACAAGAACAACAATTGATAGAGGAACACAAGGAAGTACCTATAGAGGAGAAGGTAGAGCTTCAAATAGAGAAACCTGAGGAAACTATGTGTGAGAAGCAAAAAGAAGAGACGAATAGACAGATATGCAACAGGAAGAACTAAAACAAGAAATTCCTAAGAAAGAGGATCAACAACAACAATAAGTACCTAAAGAGGTAAATTAGAGTCTCCAAGATCAAGTTGTTGTCCCAACATGGCTGAAGTTGAATTTGGAAGAAAGGTAAAAAGCAATAGTGAAGCCATTGGACATTGCAAACATTATAGTACAAGTAGAAAGAGATAGACCTCCAAAGAAACCAAGAACCCTCTCTACCATAAGGTCGGATGAGTCTAGGTCCAGAATTGTAGAGATAGCCATGCCCACTGTGGAAAAAGATGACAGAGGTATGACTCTAGGGGATTATTAAATATCAGGAGTAAATCTGGGTAAGCAAAATAGAGAGGAAACTGCTTCTTTGGATTCTATTGTACAAATGTAGTGACAAGAATACAAAAGGATAAATAGACCAAAAAGGTAGTAAAGGAACAATTGGAACAAATGAAATTGTTCATCAAAGAGCTCATAACTCCCTTGTCTTGATAGGAGAGTACTTTTGTTGGTACTCCGGTTTTCATAACTAAGAAAGAAGTAGATTCCTTGTAGAGAATGAAAAGAAGATCTAATGCAATTGATGAATGGATTAAGGAATTCTCAAAAGATGCTAGTAAGGTCATAGATCAAGGATGTAGACTGTATGAGTAGGCCCAACAACTCAAAAGGATAATTCATTCATTTGTACAGGGATTGAAAGTTGAAGAAGATGACCATGAGAAGAATCTACCTATCTAGAGGAAATAAATAAAATGAGCTCAAAAGAATTGAGGACTGAAGGAATTCTTCAAGATGAGGATCCAGGTTTTGCATAGAAATGTATAGAATAACTACCTTTAGGATAGACTTAATAATTGAGTACAAGCTGAAAATATTGTAGGAATAGAACGAAGTGTACCAGGTTATGTACAATATTGAGATTTCATGGCTCATGTCATAATCTTGACCATATACATTTGAGAGAGTAGAGTCTAGATTCTGCAGAGGTCATCAAAGAATGCCTCAGGAAAAGGATGGAATAAGAGCTTAACCAAGTTGCAGGATTTGATAGTGCTACTCTAGACAAATGCTTGGAAAATAAGGCCAGCTTCAAAACAATTGAAAGAGAACTACTTGACATGGAAAAACAAGTAGAATATTCACGATAAGATTTTGAAGATTATAAATTCAGGCTGAATTGGCTAAATGGACCAAAAGAAGCCAGTTAAGTGTCCAACAATTTTGTAGAGAATCAACAAGTGTAGAAGGCAACAGACCAAGTAGATGTTCAAATTTTAGGATGAAGACATTCTTACTATTTTTAGTAATATGAGAATTATCTTAAAAAAATTTAACTAATTCTTTGAGGATGTTACATCCCGATATTATAGCTACTATTGTATAGGGCAATTGAATGTAATGTTTGAATCTTGATGATGAATAAAACATGAATGATCTCGTTATTTAATGAGTCCTGTTTAAATGATGGTTTCGTTTGAATGTTACTTCTAAATGATTTAGTTTTGATTAAATGTTTCATACAGTTATGGAATAATGTTAATCTAACTTGTGAGATGTTTTTACCTTGTTATGAGCATATGATTGCCGGTATCATGTCGTGATGTGCAGGTACGAAGACTGTACCTCCGGACAGAGGAGAGACATCATTCGGGGAGGAACTTGGTCGGGTAAACAGTAATGGATACCAACTGAACATACACACACAAGCCTTAGAACTGAGTAAGCTAAGTCATTGTTTCTGGTTAAAGGTAAGTCATCCGTAGGCTTGTCTCGTATCATTAGGAGTCGTGTCTTCTTCTGAATGTGTAAACAAGTGATGCATGCCAATATAACCTTATAACTGATAAGTTCTGGTTAGAGGTGGATATGTGTATTTGTACATACGAATACGATATGTACAAGTACCCATAAGTACGTTCATGTCGATACAAACGTATTAAGCAGATGGATATGCCATACGTATGTGTCGATATAAATGTATTTATGGATACTTATACATGTAGTATATATACAGATATATATACAAGTATACATACCCACGGCTAACAAGATAAATGAATTTGATATTATAATGATATCTTGTCTCTGAAATTATACGAATACATATATATTAATTTACATGTTTAATGTATAATATAAATGAATATATATGTATTAATATAATGTTAAGTATTTCAATATATTTAATATTATATTAAAATATTAATATAATATAGTTTAAAATGTATACAATATTATTTAAATTGATAATTTAAATAATTATGCATAAACTATATTATGTAAGTATTTTAATATAATAAACAAATATATTTAAATAAAAGATTAGTCAAAATCAAATGAAATAAAAGTAAAACATTGTAAAGCACGAATGCCAAATCTGGGAAGAAATTAAAAATCGCGGATTTCATAAAAATCACGAATTGATAAGAAAACGCGAATTTTTCTAGAATGTATTCTTTGAAGTGTTAATCTTCAAATATGAGCCTGCATATATGCGCCATATTTACTTTGAAAAATCTATTAAAATATTAAAGTTTTATCAAAGCGAAATAAAGAAGAAAAACGCGAAAATGCAGAAGGTAAAATGAAAAACGCGCAGGAAATTCGCGCGACTAGGGCCGGACAGTTGAAAATGGCCGATTTATCTCTTGCTTGGTGAATAAAATGAAATCTGGACGCCATTAGAGCAAGGAAAAAGTCTTCAATAAAACTTGGCAAATAACCTAGCTGAAAAAACGCGTGAGAACAAGCGCTGTCACGTTTTAACAAACTGAACGAATTCAAATTGAAATAAGCTTTGCTGCTGTCAAAAATGGAGGTCGAATCACCTTCATGTTTGATGACTTAGGGTTAAATAATCCGCCAAATGTCTTTTGACTGTTTCTGATTACTGTGTTGTCATTTGGCATGCCTACATAACTGGGAATCCGTTGTATTTCGGGCCCTATATAATGACGCCCTTCCATTCATTGTGAACACATCTTGGGAGCAATCTGAGTTTACTATTTTATTCCATATCCATTACATTATACTGCTTAAGTTTCCTATATTGTTTAGTTTGATAAATTCAGTGCATTATTACCAGCAATTACCAGTTACAGTGATTGAATCATATTTAGTTCAGAGTGAGATATTTGTATAGCTGAGTAGGAATTGAGTGGTGGAAACACGTCTGTGAGACAGAGATATAGGAGTTCTCTATAGAGAGAAATACTTCCATAAAAGAAGCCATATTTAGCTGAAACTACGGAGGCTTATTTGAAGAAGAATTTAAAAGAGCA
This sequence comes from Sequoia sempervirens, assembly GCA_007258455.2. Lineage (NCBI taxonomy): Eukaryota > Viridiplantae > Streptophyta > Pinopsida > Cupressales > Cupressaceae > Sequoia > Sequoia sempervirens. The sequence goes on along the minus strand of VDFB02252848.1, from coordinate 53,546 downwards.
AGTCTGGAAGGAGAAGCTTTAAAATCAGGCATGAATCTTCCTATTATATAACCTTTGTTAAGTGTTGTTTATTTTGCGTCTTGTGATCGTTGCTTTCTATTAGCTTTAATAGGAAAGAACCAATTCGATGAATAAAAGCAATGCAATAAAGGAGAAAATGTGTAAAGGATTCAATGAATAGGGGAAATTGTGAAAAAGGGATTATTTGGATAAAGTGCTTAAGGGATTAGATTATTTCTCTTGCATTAAAAACGAAATAATGGAAAAGATAAAAGGGAAGGGTTTATTTGCATTTTGAATGGTTATTGCATGTTGTGTATGATCTCCATATATGGAGAATACGTAGACGTAATATTTATCTACTAGGATCGAAATGATGGCAGAATCAAGTGAAGTCTTTTAGCTTAAGTTATTAGGATAACTGAGACAAGTTTAGTACTCCTAGGATAAAGAATTCCTAGTTAGGAGGAATTGGAACAAGACTCTTGAACACTGTTTTCATTTCTAGTAGGTTCGTATGATTGTAGGATGTCTGGGATGACGGATTCACCCATTGAAGGACAAACCTATGCGTAGAGTAAGGAAGCCTTAAGTCAAATCGGCCCTGAGTAGTGTTTATGATAGATGACCTTCATTCGAAGTACTGAATGAGAATACTTTGGCCAAAGTAGTGAAAGGTACAACGTCCACCTAGTTGTGAGATAGTTGAGACTACACTGTCAGTTCATTGTGATCCGAGTACTAGATCAAGATTGTGAAATAGCAAGGTTCTAGTTGAGTAGGACACAGCACTATGCTCAGTTGGTAATCGTTAAAGGATACCCTACCAATCTCTTCTTCGAAGGGAGGGCCGTTCATTGCAAAATGATCGTGCGGGGGACCGCATTATAAGTCCGTGGTTGGCGGAAAAGCGCCCGAGTGATGTTTCTCCTCCACAGCAACGGCCGATGTACCAAGATTTGAAAGGGCGGATTCTGGACCTTCTTACTTCTATTTGTGCAAAAGCTTACGAGCTATGTATGTAACTGTATTTCTTTTTAACTCTGATTTATATTTGCAATGAAAATGAAATTCATGAGGAAACATATTGTAACTTGTACATGTTATCAATAAAGAAAGGAAGAAATTTATTGTAATATCTTTGTTATATGTTACTTTTACATGTTTAAAGTGAAAATGGGAAAGTTATTAATTTACGCAGAATTGGGTCGTAACATGTGGTATCAGAGCTACCAGGTTCTGCACTGAAACCTATGAGCTCATTACGCAACAATGCGTAAACCTTATCAAAAGATAACGGTTGAAAAAGTTCTTGTGCCACAACGGCAAGAGAAAAGAACTTAGAGAAGCGAAAAGGAAAAATGAGATCCTTAGTAACTTATATAAATTGGAACAAGTTAAAAGTTAAACTCAGAGGAAACTCCTAAACTAACATATATCACCTAGAATTGCGAAAGTATATGCAATTAAGTTAGGCAAAAAGGTTAGGATGAATAACCAAGTTGTACCTTTATCCAACGAAATAGTTTTGTGACTCCAAAGAAGGAATGTGACAACCTTTTATAGTTGTAAACTACAGTTATAAAGAGTTGGAAACTTTTGGATTTGGTATAGAACAGCTTTGAGTCTATGAGAATTTGTCAAGTTAAGACATCGGAACGACAACGGAAATTGTCGGATGAGAAACCACTATAAACCTAGAAAAAGATAGAGTAAGAAGCTGCACGGAATGTGGCAAGGTAATGTCCGGTATACCAAAAAATGAAGATCGGAAATCATCATTGGTAGAACATACATACTCTCTTTAGATTCTAGAGGAAAATGATAGAACATGAAACAGATCAATCTGATTATGTTAGTAGAACTAACATAATGTTCTAAGTGGATAAACTCATGAAAGAAATCAACGTATTGGAAAACTTGACTTACAGGATTTTGATTTATGAACAAGTAGATGCTTAGAATCCTGAAAGGGTATTTCAGTTTAGCAAACAAACCATGATCATACTTGAAATATTCAGTTGAGCGAATGTGCAAAGTATTATAGTCAATAAGCGAAAGTGATAAACCAAAACTTGAATAAAAATCTTGTGAATGTATGCTTATATGTTTTCCAAAAGATAGTTGAAAGTTTAATTAGGCTAACTTGTATGAAACGTTCAGGTTAAAGTGAACTTTTAAAACATGGTGAAAGTGTATGAGAGGATGAGAAATATTCCTGGAACAAGTCGTGAAGAGGAACAAGAACCAACAGGAATTGAAGCAAAGCTGGAACAGATTCTGGCGAGATTGACCAACCTTGAAAAGGCAAAAGCAGTTGAGATACCTGTCACCAATAATGAAGAGGAAAGTTCTTCGCATGGAGAAGGCATTAATCACAACCACGAGAAGGAGAAATCTCCAACTCCGTCTATTGAGAAGAAGAAGAAACAAGTGTCCACTGAGTTAACAAAGGATATGAAGAAGGTATACCCTCCAAAATTTGATGGAAGTGCCGGAGGTGACGAAGCTGAAGTGTGGTTAGTACAAATGGAAAAGTACTTTGACATAAGAAATTATGACGAAGTTACTAAAGCAGCTTGGGGTGCTTATCAGTTAGCGGGTGAAGCCTCCAACTGGTGGATAAACAAGAAACTGGAATTGGACATAAATTCCTGGAAGCTGACTTGGGAAGAGTTCGTTGAAATTTTCCGCAAGCGGTGGTTGCCACAACTCTATTATGACCAAAAACTTTCTGATTTCCAAGAATTGAGGCAAGGAACCATGTCAGTCAACGAGTACTGGGAGAAATTTACTCGGCTTCTGCGATATGTTCCTATCTATCATAAGGATGAACGATTCCGGATCAGGAAATTCATCTTGGGATTGAACAGTAATATTGGAGGTGAAGTCGATATGCATGGTCCGACCACAATGGATCTTGTGTATGAAAAAGCCATTAAGCGGGAACAAAAGCTTAAGGCAGACTCCAATCAGAATGAAGGAAAAGAACAAAAGAAGGAAACTGAAGTTCCTGATAAGATTGCCCCCAAGAAGGAAGAATTTTCTCAAGATGCAGCAAGGAAAAAGGGGAAGAGATCTCGCTTCAATGAGAAAGAATTCAGAAAATACTGGAAAAGAGACAACTCCAGGCATAATGACAATAGAAAAGCCAGTGAAGGTGATAATAAGACTTGGGAAACCATGGAGAAAAGAGGACCAAGAGCAGGATGCTTTATTTGTAGAGGTAATCATTATGCAAATGAATGCCCCAACAAAACTTCTGGTAATCAGCATGGCAATTCACTACCTACTCAAAAGGCCATGTTTCAGCACAGGAAGAACACTGCCATGAGTGATGGACAAGTTGATGTCCAGATTACGCCAATTAAACATTCTTGAAACTTTCAAGAGTGTAGAATAAATGTAGAGTCATGTTTTTATGCTTTTTGAATAATACCTTAGTTCATCGGGGACGATGATTCCTAAGGGGGGAAGTATGTTACATCCCGATATTATAGCTACTATTGTATAGGGCAATTGAATGTAATGTTTGAATCTTGATGATGAATAAAACATGAATGATCTCGTTATTTAATGAGTCCTGTTTAAATGATGGTTTCGTTTGAATGTTACTTCTAAATGATTTAGTTTTGATTAAATGTTTCATACAGTTATGGAATAATGTTAATCTAACTTGTGAGATGTTTTTACCTTGTTATGAGCATATGATTGCCGGTATCATGTCGTGATGTGCAGGTACGAAGACTGTACCTCCGGACAGAGGAGAGACATCATTCGGGGAGGAACTTGGTCGGGTAAACAGTAATGGATACCAACTGAACATACACACACAAGCCTTAGAACTGAGTAAGCTAAGTCATTGTTTCTGGTTAAAGGTAAGTCATCCGTAGGCTTGTCTCGTATCATTAGGAGTCGTGTCTTCTTCTGAATGTGTAAACAAGTGATGCATGCCAATATAACCTTATAACTGATAAGTTCTGGTTAGAGGTGGATATGTGTATTTGTACATACGAATACGATATGTACAAGTACCCATAAGTACGTTCATGTCGATACAAACGTATTAAGCAGATGGATATGCCATACGTATGTGTCGATATAAATGTATTTATGGATACTTATACATGTAGTATATATACAGATATATATACAAGTATACATACCCACGGCTAACAAGATAAATGAATTTGATATTATAATGATATCTTGTCTCTGAAATTATACGAATACATATATATTAATTTACATGTTTAATGTATAATATAAATGAATATATATGTATTAATATAATGTTAAGTATTTCAATATATTTAATATTATATTAAAATATTAATATAATATAGTTTAAAATGTATACAATATTATTTAAATTGATAATTTAAATAATTATGCATAAACTATATTATGTAAGTATTTTAATATAATAAACAAATATATTTAAATAAAAGATTAGTCAAAATCAAATGAAATAAAAGTAAAACATTGTAAAGCACGAATGCCAAATCTGGGAAGAAATTAAAAATCGCGGATTTCATAAAAATCACGAATTGATAAGAAAACGCGAATTTTTCTAGAATGTATTCTTTGAAGTGTTAATCTTCAAATATGAGCCTGCATATATGCGCCATATTTACTTTGAAAAATCTATTAAAATATTAAAGTTTTATCAAAGCGAAATAAAGAAGAAAAACGCGAAAATGCAGAAGGTAAAATGAAAAACGCGCAGGAAATTCGCGCGACTAGGGCCGGACAGTTGAAAATGGCCGATTTATCTCTTGCTTGGTGAATAAAATGAAATCTGGACGCCATTAGAGCAAGGAAAAAGTCTTCAATAAAACTTGGCAAATAACCTAGCTGAAAAAACGCGTGAGAACAAGCGCTGTCACGTTTTAACAAACTGAACGAATTCAAATTGAAATAAGCTTTGCTGCTGTCAAAAATGGAGGTCGAATCACCTTCATGTTTGATGACTTAGGGTTAAATAATCCGCCAAATGTCTTTTGACTGTTTCTGATTACTGTGTTGTCATTTGGCATGCCTACATAACTGGGAATCCGTTGTATTTCGGGCCCTATATAATGACGCCCTTCCATTCATTGTGAACACATCTTGGGAGCAATCTGAGTTTACTATTTTATTCCATATCCATTACATTATACTGCTTAAGTTTCCTATATTGTTTAGTTTGATAAATTCAGTGCATTATTACCAGCAATTACCAGTTACAGTGATTGAATCATATTTAGTTCAGAGTGAGATATTTGTATAGCTGAGTAGGAATTGAGTGGTGGAAACACGTCTGTGAGACAGAGATATAGGAGTTCTCTATAGAGAGAAATACTTCCATAAAAGAAGCCATATTTAGCTGAAACTACGGAGGCTTATTTGAAGAAGAATTTAAAAGAGCAAGTCTGGAAGGAGAAGCTTTAAAATCAGGCATGAATCTTCCTATTATATAACCTTTGTTAAGTGTTGTTTATTTTGCGTCTTGTGATCGTTGCTTTCTATTAGCTTTAATAGGAAAGAACCAATTCGATGAATAAAAGCAATGCAATAAAGGAGAAAATGTGTAAAGGATTCAATGAATAGGGGAAATTGTGAAAAAGGGATTATTTGGATAAAGTGCTTAAGGGATTAGATTATTTCTCTTGCATTAAAAACGAAATAATGGAAAAGATAAAAGGGAAGGGTTTATTTGCATTTTGAATGGTTATTGCATGTTGTGTATGATCTCCATATATGGAGAATACGTAGACGTAATATTTATCTACTAGGATCGAAATGATGGCAGAATCAAGTGAAGTCTTTTAGCTTAAGTTATTAGGATAACTGAGACAAGTTTAGTACTCCTAGGATAAAGAATTCCTAGTTAGGAGGAATTGGAACAAGACTCTTGAACACTGTTTTCATTTCTAGTAGGTTCGTATGATTGTAGGATGTCTGGGATGACGGATTCACCCATTGAAGGACAAACCTATGCGTAGAGTAAGGAAGCCTTAAGTCAAATCGACCTGAGTAGTGTTTATGATAGATGACCTTCATTCGAAGTACTTGAATGAGAATACTTTTGGCCAAAGTAGTAGAAAGGTACAAGCGTCCACCCTAGTTGTAGATAGTTGAGACTACACTGTCAGTTTATTGTGATCCGAGTACTAGATCGAGATTGTGAAATAGCAAGGTTCTAGTTGAGTAGGACCATGACACTATGCTTTCAGTTGTGTCGTTAAAAGGATACCCTACCAATCTCTTCTTGAAGGAGACAGTTCATTGCAAAATGATGAGTCAGGGGACATTATATAAAGTCCGTGGTTGGCGGAAAAGCGAGAGTGATTTTCTCCTCCAATGGCGGCCGATGTAAGATTTGAAAGGGCCAGTTCGGACCATGCCACTTCTATTTGTGCAAAGCTTACGAGCTATGTATGTAACTGTATTTCTTTTTAACTCTGATTTATATTTGCAATGAAAATGAAATTCATGAGGAAACATATTGTAACTTGTACATGTTATCAATAAAGAAAGGAAGAAATTTATTGTAATATCTTTGTTATATGTTACTTTTACATGTTTAAAGTGAAAATGGGAAAGTTATTAATTTACGCAGAATTGGGTCGTAACAGAGGACCCAATATGGGGTGCTGAAAATGAAATTTCTGATTGTAAATGGGTTCCACTAAAACTATAAAGTGGTCCCTAAATTTTAGGAGAAAGAATAGGGTGTCCAAGTCACCTAGGGTTCTATATGAGGTCGACCCAATTCTTTTACATGGATTTATCTTTGAAAAGAAAAGTCAAACTTCCATTAATAGATAGGAAAATGTTTTTTACGTGGTGGACTAAAAATAGAGGAGCTGCATAGAATGTTTTAAAGCAATTAACTACTAGTTGTAATTGGGCCTTTTTGCCTTTTCTTACTCTATAAAAGAAGTTGTCCAACAGAAAAATTATCCTTTTTTCTTCTATTTTTTATGGTCTTAGAAATTATTATTTTAGCTTAGAGTTTCTTTGAAGTTACAATAGTTATTAGTTAGAGGGAAATTTTTTGAAGAATAAAACCAAAGTTTTAGTTTTTCCTAAATTAATTAAATCATAGTTTGCAGACTTGGGCTCAGAGAGTACTCGGCAAGCCCAAAATTTTCGACTAAGAAAAAACTTGAGGAAAACTTGACAACTTAAAAAACACTAAAATTTCTTTAAAAAACACATTTTTTTGCAAAATTCAATTACAAATGCATCATATGAGTCTAGAAAAGCATGAGGAAGTGTTTTCTATTAAATTTGATTCTTGAATACATATGGATTACAAAATCGCATCATCATGTGAAGCCAAATAGTGGATACAATAGGTAGTTGCTAACTGATAACTATTATAAGTTTATGATGATTGTCTTTGAAACTCATCATCATAAATTTCATATTTAGGCAAGTAAAAAATGACAAGTTTTTACAATTTCCTCTTCCCCAACCTAGTGAAAAACTGGGGGGTAGAGGGTATGAACCTCTCATTCAATTGTGGTTCCCTACTTGGCGTAGAAGATTGGGTTTATGGCTCCACCCTGTTGGTAGATGGCAACGACTCCTCCTCCACCATATAACAATTTGAAGTTGTGTTGGTATGTGAAGTTAGTTTTGTTTATACAACTTAATAAAAAAAAATTGGGACAATATTTTTGGCAATTTATGGCCATTCAACATGTTAAACTTGTAAAAACTCCCACAGTAAAAAAAATTGCTAGTTAAACCTATAAAAACTCACGTGGTAAAGAAACCCAAGAGTACTCGACAACTCTATGAGTACTCGGAGAGTTTGTGAACTAAGAATGAAATGATCTCAACTTCTTTGAATCTTTCTACTCTTGAGTGGTGAAGTACTCAATTTTTTTTATTGCATGATGATTATTTGATGAAATATTATGAATGCTCAATAATAAATTTTACATGAATGAGTTGTAGAAATCATAGTTTGAAGACTCTTTGAGTACTCTACAAGACTCGCCAAACTCCCGAGTCCTTGAGTTGGTTGAGCTGAGTCGACTAGACTCCCACACCGAGTTTGGCCGAATCTTGGAGAGTACTTGGCCAAGTCTTTCTCCAAGACTCCCAAGTCTTAGGCTCAAACTCCTGAGTCCTAAGCTTAGACTCTTTCGGTGCCTGAACATAACAAACATTGTGACTAAAATTTCAAATTTTGAGAGTTTGAGGATCATATGACGTGTAATGTTTGAATTATGACAAATTGATAGTCAAATTAGACTTCTATGTTCACTAAATGCATTAATTTATTTTTTTGTGTAATTATGATTTTTTTTTGCCAAGTTTGTTCTAAGTTTTTTGCCAAGTCCCGAGTCTAAGTCAAAATTTTGGGCTACCAAGTCCGAGTCTTCAAACTATGGTAGAAATAATACATTGAACTTGCATGTGAAATACAATAATTTTATGTATTCATTTTTTATGAATGATAGAGTTGAACCTATCATAATATTGTGGGTTAATTAAATCTCTTAATTTTCATCATATAGAATTGAAGGAATGCCAAACTTGCTCTCTTTTATTTTATCTCTTGTAAATACTATCCTCTTTTGTCTTTTATTTATAAACTGTTAGATTAGGAATTTATCCAGCACAAAGGTGTAATGTCCCCTTTTTAGCCTGGGTTAGTGTTGGACAGATTAGCCTATCATCAAATCCTCGTAGGCTAATAATGGTGATTAGAGGGCCTTATGTGAGAGTTTTGGGGTTCTCCAGATGGCAGTTTGTTGTGTTTTCTTCTCCAATTCATTGGCATATTCTGAGGTGATCATCTCCATGGGTTTCTGGCTCCGTTTATATGCACTTACTATTTTTTAATAAGTCATTGTGTTGCAGGGGCCAACCTTACTATTTTTAGTAAGGCATCCAAATGGGCTGAGTAATCAGTGGGTTCACCTATGGTATCAACAAAATTGGTTAATGGAATTTATTTATGGAGTTATGGTATATTTATTACTATTAAAGTTATTACTTTAATAATAATTAAATAATTAAAAAAGATTTCATTAATGGCTTATTTGACTTTATGATAGATGACTTATTTAAAATATAAAGTCAAATTAATAAAGTCATGATATGGGCGCCCACATGAAAGATATCATTAAAAACAACAAAAGCAAATGAATTTAATATATTTAATGATTAAAAAGGACACATGGGAAATCGTGCCATCTTGGAGAGGCATAAAAGGGCTTTCAAAAAGCAAAGGAATTGATTGTTGATTCAACACATGAAATTTGTGAAGCTTCGGCTGTGAGGAGAAAACTAGGGTTTCTTCTTCAATTTGATCATGGAGAACATCCATTCTCTCTTATTTGAGCAACCTACAGGTGTGAGATAGCATCCAAGGGTTGTTTCAGGTGGCTTTGCTTCTGAAGTCACATTGTGCTTATTTGGAGTGAAAATCTCAGAAGTTTACAAGGGTTTGAAGAGCAGATTTCAGATTGTTGAAAGAACCATCATTGGAGACACATATTTCAAGAAACATCAAAGAATATTGTGCAGATCAGAAGTTACCAGGATTTATTATTATTGCTGGTCATTAATTAGCATTTCATCACTGTCACATCACCTTCTTCAGACCTGGCTGTACCATTCTTTGAAGCCATACTTCTGTTGGCTAGGGCGTGTGGATTCTAGAAGGGAAGCGATCGGTTTTGGCTGCAACCCTTGGCTCATTCTTGGCGCTTCAGTGAAGGATATCTTTTAGCAGTCCTTCCATGATGGAGAAGACTATCATTTAAGCAAGGCGGCCATAAAGAGGGTTTTCCTAGCTGCTGCTATTTAATTTTTAGAAATGCAATAATTGTGTATTCAGCTTCTGGGTATGAGATTATTGTGAAAGTATTGCAATGTTAAATCTGATTTGAATACATATATAATATCTGCTACAGTAGTTTGTCAAATTGCAATTTGTTCATACATATATCTTTCACATTTCCTGGCAAACTCTTATTTGTAAATGCAAAACAAAACGAAACTTTGAAAACACAAGCAAACACCCAGTCAGTTTCAGTTAGTAGATATCTCACCAAGGGTGGGACATCTCAAAAGGCTAAAAGAACAAATCTTAAAAAAGGAGAAAATTATTAAAGATTAACCCAAATTTCTTGAAAAGGGGAGAAGCTAAGCTGTCAGTTTGGGTACAGGTACGACGATACAACAAAATTTGTTTTCTTTGGGTACAGGTATGGGAATATATATATACAATAATGTATGTATATATAACATGTTCAAAATTATAAATTTAATTATAAGAACAATGATACTCATAAGACATAAACATAATTGCCAATAAATAGAATATTTAAATACCTTATATAATCAATATTCATAATTTGCAAAAATGTAAATACTCAAGTCTCAAAATGTCACTACACAATGAAAATTCAAATTACAATCAATATTTATTAGTCTTCATATTCGTCTTCATCAAAAGCATCAAGGTCTTGGTCAACACTTGGTTCAATTTCATTTGAGCCACAATCAATTAGATTGCCACCCCTACTAGGTGTGTTAAGCGCAGTAGTTGCCTCATCTATAGAAGCTAAGGCAAGTTGTGCAACTTTAGCATCTAAATCAGCACACTTAGGGGTTAGATCCCAATTCTTTGTCACACCCTCATTGTATTCAAGTTTCTTATGTGACAAGAGATGAAGGTTGGAGTGTATATAGACCAAATCCTCTGCTCTTTTGGCACCCAAACGGTTGCGCTTGACCGAGTGGATGGAGTATGTACTCCAATTCCGCTCAGCTGAAGAAGAACTTGCAACCTGTTGAGTTTGCATACAACATTTAATATTTAATTTTATAAATTCAAAACTTTAAATATAAATTATAAAATTATATTATAATAAATTAAAAATATAATATATAGCATAATAGCATCAAATGAAAAACAAAAAAATAAATAAATAAAAAGATACATACTTGGGAGAGTATTTTAATTGCAAGAGGCTGCAAGTAAATAGAGCCTTGACCATGAAGATACCACCACTCATCACCATTTTTCCTATATTTGTCTACAAAAGCGGAAACATCATGATGTTTTGAAGATATGAAGTGGCCAAACTCACTCAAGACAATACTTTGGATATCTTCATCTGAAAATATCTTTCTAAATGCAGTCTTATAGCTAGTAGCAACCTTCCCATCCCTATATGGTGGCACCCTCCTCGGAAATGAAAGTACCTCTTTGCTATAATACTTTGGTGACAAAGCAAATGCTACGAGATGTAAAGGGGTGGTCATCTTGTTCCAAAGGTCAACAATAATTTTTTGCATAGTTTTGAAAAATGTTTCTATTCAATCATGTTCCTTGGCTTCTATTATTGATCTTATTTTCTCCACCATGGAATCCATGTCATCATAAATTTCACCCAAACATGGGTGATTGGTATCAGCATAACTAATCATGCTCATGATGGGCTCAGTGAAATTCAAAACATATTCCACACAAGCCCACCACTCATCATCTAAGATCAATGCTTTTTACTTTTTGGACTCTTTTTGTGCTTGATTGCCTCCATACACTCCGCAAGTTGTTGATGACCACAGAACTCAAGGCCTTTCACACCTTCACAAGTTGTCTTAAGACAATTGTGTGAGATGCAAATCAAGTTTCGGCAACCTAACATGGTATAAAAAATACATGTCACAAATCAACAGTGAAAAATTAAAATTAAAAAATATATTAAAAAATCAAATTTAAATTACCTTCAACAACTCCAACTTGCAGAAGGTCTTGAAGATGCCTTGTGACATATGATGATTAGTCACAAACATTTGGTTCTCCTTGCCCTTCATGTAGATTTGTTTGACCCACTCAATTTGTGTGCCAATCTTTTGCAATATCAAATTGAGTGAGTGGATTGCACATGTTGTCCAAAAAATGTGACTATATGTACCCTCCACTATAGACCCAACTATCCTACAATTTTTAGCATTGTCTGTTTTGACTTAGACAACATTTTTAGACCCCACCATTTTAATGGATTCTATGAGGATATTGGCAATAAAACTTGCATCTTTTATTTGCCCCTCACAATCGACTACCTTCAAAAACATCGCCCCTTTAGGGGACATTGCAGTCTTCTATTTTGCAATCTTTCTATCCATCAAAAATGATGGACACACTTGTTTCGAGCCATGTATCGTTGATTACACTCAATGATGCCTCTAGTGAAGCTTTCTCCTTGGCCAATAAGGTGGCTCACACCTTTTCATACCCAAGACTAACATAATTAGAAGTTGTATTGGAAATGGCCGTCACCATTTCCCACCAATAAGGTGATCTAACAAGGTTGAAAGGAAGCCCATTGCCATAAATGCAACGAGCAATGCTCTGATCTGCAATCTCCTTCGCTTCATTTTTGAAGGCATTCTCCAATGGGCCTCTTTTTCATGAAACTGAAACATTATCTCCTTTAGAAGATGGTGGCATTTGCATGAAAGGATGTGGGCCAACCATTTGTGATAAGCCACTAGGAGGTCTTTGCAAGCTTCTCTTGGCAAGAGGATGTGCAATAACCTTTGATTTATTACATGCCATGTCAATCTCCTCTTGTTCTTTAATATAAGTCAATATTTGGTGTTTTGGCAACCCATTTTTATTTGGCTCAGGCAAGCTTTTATTCCTTGTAAAGGAATAGTGCATAAGTGAGTTTTCACTCGTAAGTACAAGCTCTTATACTAAGTTCCACATTGGCTACAATGCCAAACATAACCCCCACCACCGGGAATTTGTTGAATCATTATCGTATGTCGCCAAAGAGGTGACAATGCATCATATTTCAATTGACTCTTCGCATCTGGGCCAACTGAATTAGAACTACCGGTCATTCTATATGAACCTAAAATAAAATAAAATAAAACATTACAAATTAACAACACAACTAATTGTTTTTAGAAAAAATTGGCATTATAACCCCTTATTATGCATAAAAATATTTTTTAAAAATTCAAAATTTACCAAAAAAACTAAAAAAAAAACTCGAAAAATCTTCAAAAAAGTTATTGAAAACTTGAAAAAAATGAAAGATTCACTCACTTTTGATGGTTAGATCTTCTTTGTGCAAGCTATTTCTCCCTTGTTGTTGCAGGTCTAACTCCATAGCTCTCACCTTCGAAAAAAATGACACAACCTTCAAAATCCAACAATAGCAACTTGGAGGCAAAAAATGTTGTTTGTGGCCTTTTGTGTTCATGAAATGAGTTGAGATGCATATTACATCTCACTGTTAGGGTGACCAAGGCAATTTATGGTGTTTTTTATGTTTAAAATTTATTTTTTTTAAATTCTATAGCAGCTAAGACTACAGGTTCTCTCAGGTTTGTCTCAAATACGCCCAAGGTTCTTCCCAAGCAGCTCAAGTTCCTTGTGGGTCCTTTTTGTGAAGGACCCACAGGGAACTTGGGGCACCCGGGAGGAACCCTAGGCATACCAGGGGTTGGACCTGCCTCGAACCCACACCTGGACCGAACCCACCCGAATATGGGGGTAAACCAAGGGATCCGGTAACTTAGGGGAGAAGCAGTATAGGTCCCTTGAAAAATAGACCACATTAACCACTTCGTTCTTCTAACATGGTTGTGACCCAACTCCTAGGACCTTCGAGGTGACAAAATCAACAAATTTGTTATCTTTTAGGAGAGGTAGAGTGATTTTCACTCTTCTCATGTTACATGTGTCAATTTGGCCACCAACACTTACCTTTGTTGCTAAGATGGTCAATACTCTTGAAAATGTGATTTTGCACAATCCCAATTGATTATCAGACATCCCACATGTCCAAATTTCCTAGTGTCTAGTCCTTCACTACAAAATATTCCAATAGCTAGTGAAGTTGTTAAAACCATTTGTTAAAGTTACCTTGTGGAATCCCAAGAGACATCCAATGTTCATCTCTGGTGCAAGGGCACCTCATCACCTAGTTATAAATTCCTATATTTAGTAGTTCAATGCTCTCTTACATTAAAATGAGTCATCAAATTGCATTTGTAAGCCTAAAAGGTAATTATATGAAATTGTATGTAATGGGGTCATTGAGGTTGAGTCATAAAGTTTCAAATTTGTGAGTTGCATTAAGCAACAAATTTGTAATCTCAACGGTTACATGCTTTTAAAAGTTGGTTGTTTAGTGGTTAGGGGCGTTGGTTAGTTGGAGAAGGTAGAGAAATACTATGTAAGGCCTTGAGAGGCTCGACTTGTGGTTGTTGAAGCCAAGAGAATGAAATAAACTTTGAAATACTCTATTTTCTTATTGTTTTTTCACTGGTTTTTCAGTGTTCCCTAACTGTGTGTAGACCGTACAGGCTTCTTTGGCATTGATTTCTTATTTGAATCTGTAGACAAATGTTTTAGTTTGTATTTGGTGTTTTGGCAGGGATTGATTCAACCTTTTAAGGCTTGAAATCATCAAAACCCTCATACCGGGTTCTTGTACAGTTTAAGGTTTTGTGGTAGACTTGATGGAATAACCATCATCCCACCTACTGTTTTCAATTGTAACTCGGTGGGATGATGTGATAGAATGTAGGGAATGATACTTTAGGAGTAGGAGGCGTGGAAGAATGATTTCTTGGCTTGAATAATGAAAGGAAGGGCTGAAAGTGTGTTTTTCCCTTGGAAATTGATGGGTCAGACCTATGAAATGATAAACCCACGTTGTTAATGGCCAAATGAATGTTTCTCGAGCATGGGAGGACCTAATTAAAGGTGTCTGAGCAGTTGGTTTGGTCAGGAGTGGCTGGGAAGGTGAAGATACAATAAGGGTGTCCTAAAACCCTAGTTATTTAGGCTACAAGGAGGGTTTTAGCATTGGAGGTTTACTTGAGCATTTGAGGACATGAGACCTGGAAAATCTTTGGTTTGGGAACCTAAGCCAAGACTGTTTTGAGGTTAGAAGGTCCGGGGTGGAGATCTAAAAGTAGACCCTTTGGAAAAATGGCCTAATTTGAGGCCTAAACCGGTGAAAAACCTAAATTTGAGATGTTTGGTCTGAAGAAGTTGTGCTTGGTTTTCTAATATGTTGTATACCACTGAAATGGGTATTTGAATCCATGATTGTTTTCCTAGGTGTTTTGGAAAAGTCTGGTCAAAAATCTGAAAAACAGGGTTCCCACTACTACAAGGAAAGTTAGTGTCAAATGGTGAGTTTTGGAGATTTCATTGAATCTGTCTTGGTGATTGTTTTCAACTGATTCAATTGTCATTATATGCTTGTTGAGGACCTTTGTAAGGGTCTTAGTGAAGTTTTTTTGTTGTTTGCAAGATTGAGGAGTTGAAACCCTTGAGGGTGAGTTGTATGAATGCAATGTAAAGAAGAGTACTTTGGTTTAGAATTGAAGTTTCTATTATTGTGATTGATCTCCACCTTGGCTCTGCATCATAGTGGTATCAAAGCAGGGAGTAGATTTTGTTTGCATTTTGCGGGTTGAAGGAGAAGTGAATAATTTCCAAAGATGCCTCCAAAGAAGAATGATATGGCTAAAGAGATGAAGGAGACGAAAGATAGGCATGCTAAGGAACTCAGAGAGTTGGAAGAGAGGATCATAGCCTTGGAGACAAACAAAAGAAGGGAAGTGGAAGAGACTGAGATAGAAGAAGAGGAAGATGATGAGTTTGAAGATGTGGAAGAAGAGCTTACTCTAGAGGATCAAAGAATTGCAAAGTTGCTGAAGGCAGTGAAGACTGACAAGCCTAAGGTAAAACTTGATTTTCCAAAGTATGGTGGTAGTTTAAATGATGAAGAATTACTTGACTGGACTGCTGCATTAGATAATCATTTTGAATGTGATGAGGTTCCTGAGGAGCAAAGAGTCAAGATTGCAAAGACTAAGTTGTAGGGCCATGCTTTGGTATGGTGGGATTACTTTCAGTCTTGTTGTGACCTTTTCACACATCGCCCCATTGCAAATGGGGACCCTTTGTTTTTTGCTTTTTTGAGTTTTGCCTTGGCGTCACAACTGCTTATCACCATGTTTCTTTACAATGAGTTAAAGTTTTGAAGAGTCATCCGAGCCAAGTTGAGATTTTAAGCCCGAATCAGTGCCTAAACACCATGGACAGACTTAGGAGGCCCGAGGGACGAAGATCGACTGTCGTTTCAGTCAATTCTGACATCCCCTACTTTTTGGGGACTGCCCCTCCGACCCCCTATTTTTTAGGG
The DNA here is from genome assembly GCA_007258455.2 of Sequoia sempervirens. Lineage (NCBI taxonomy): Eukaryota > Viridiplantae > Streptophyta > Pinopsida > Cupressales > Cupressaceae > Sequoia > Sequoia sempervirens. Next base: position 37,347 of record VDFB02252848.1, on the reverse strand, counting down.
ACTTTATTTTTGGCATTTTTGGCCTATTCTAGACTTCCTATTTTTTAGGGGCTATTTTTTAAAAAGTTTCTATTTTTGTCAGGGTTTCTATATTTGGAAAGTGCCCGAATTTCGAAAATCCACTCAGAAGTTCCAAAAAGTCAACAGAAATCTCAGAAAATCAATTTGAAATTTTGTGAAATTCATGATGAAAATCAGAAAAAAGTTGAAAATCTGGAAAATTCATGGAAAAATCTGAGAAAATCATGGTAAATTTGCCTAAGTATGACTGAAAATCATGGTGAAAATAATGGAGGCATGGAAAGAAGGCTGAAATTCATAACCAGCATGGAGAAAGAAGAGCAAAGTCAATGGCAAAAGCTTCAGCCAGGTTCGCTATGGAGAAGAAACAATGGCACAAAACCTTGACAAGTCCGCCCTTGCAAGAAAGTTGAAATGGCATGACATAATGCCAAGTCCGCCCAGCTAATGGCATGGAGAAGTGGCAAGTCCGCCCAGCCTAGCAACATGAAATAGCATGGATAAGTGGCAAGTCCACCCAGCCAAGCAACATGAAATGGCATGGATGAAGGCAACTCTGCCCAGCAATGGCACAAGGTTAGGCAAAGTCCGCCCAGCAAAGTAAAAGATGGCATGGACTAAGGCAAAGTCCGCCTTGCCATGGCATGGAATGGTTGAAAGTCCGCCCTTGGCACTTAGAAAAAAATGGCAAAGACAAGACAAAGTCCGACCTTGCTCAATAGATGGACGGCACAAGCATGAGAAAGTCTGACTTTTCCCAAGCATAGCGTGTCCAAACCTTTATAAGAAAATGTCTTGAGCATCATGAAGTCCAACTTTGATTGAAGAAAAACGTCCAAGCTCATATGAAGTCCGCCGAGGAAATGGCAAGACACATGCAAAGTCCAACTTAGCTCAAGTAAGGACGTCTAAACTACTGTTAAATCCGCCTAAGGATGAAGATGCCTAAGCACAAGACAAGTCCACCCAGGGAAAAAATGAAGATGTCAAGACATGGATAAAGTTCGCCCAGCCTAGTATGCCTTGGAAAACTCCTTTCAAACTCCGCCATGCCGTGATGAATGGAAAAATGTTTGTGAAGTCTACCATAGAGAAAAATACTTGGAAAATTGTTTATGAAGATTGCCTAGAGAGAGGTAGATAAATGGCAATAAGGCTCAGAAAGTTCGCCATTCCTAGAAGGCTATGGAAAAATGAAAAGGCAAGAAGCCTTGAAAGTCTGCCATGAAGAGATAACCAGAAGAAAATCACCTTGAAAGTGCGCCATGACGCTTGAATGGAAAATAAATGGAACAGGTCTCAAAAAGTTCGCCATGAGTAGAGAGAGAGTATGGAAAATTCAACAAGAAGTTCAACCTCAAGAGAAAGAAACGGAGAATTCGACATGAAAATCCGCCATACCAAGAGAGAGAATGACTAAGAGCTCGCCAAGTCCGCTGGAGATAGTTTGAAAAAGAATCAAGCAAGTCTGACTTTAGGAGAGAGAATATTGAAAATTTTCATCCATCACGGGAATAAAGTCAAATTGACTAAGTGTTGGAAGGAAAACAAGAAGAATGAAGAGACTAAGGATGGAATCCTCCCAACTTCCACAAGCCAAATTCAAAATTGAAGACAAATCCACCGGCGAAGTTCATTTGAGCACAGAAATGGCCAAAATCTTGAAGGTATTACAAAGTAGCCAAAATTTGGCTAAGTATGGATGGAAATTCTTCACAGGGAAGGTTCCAATTTCCTCCATTATTCTAAGGCACTTGAAGGAATTCCAAAGAAATCCGAGAAGAAAGATTTAATAACTTCAAGTCTAAACAGGTGCTCCAAGGCGAGGTGAGAAGAAGAAGCCAAAGTCATCCAAGATCAAAGCGCAAAGGACAGAATCATTGGCAGAAAAAATATTCTAAGGCAGGAACATGGAAAAAGAATAAAGTAACCAAGGAGGACATCCAACCTACTGAAATGGCGCCTCGACCAATCAAGTTGTTCCAAGTCAGCACGTCCAGATTTAACAACTTTCTATTTTATTTGTTGGTTCATATTTGGTAAAAAGGACAAGTGTCCTCGAATGTAATTTTCTCATTGGTTGAGGGGTAGCAAACCCTAATTAGGGTTTTATTTGTAATCTTGGTCGTTGATCCTAAATCAATCTTGGCCATTGAATTGTAATTGGGGGGCCTATAAATTGAGCTCACCCCCTCATTTGTAAAGCATGGGAGCATGTTGCAAAACATGTTGAGATAAGCAACTGTTGTAAGATTGCCAAAGTAATAACTAATGCATGCATTGTTCTGATGGTGATTACTTCTCTTATTTTGGAGTTGTCATGGTTCTTATCCCTCATCATAGTTTAGATTTTATTTCATGTATGCTAGATGAATGCAAGATCTAATAAGTATTGATTTATGGTGAAACTTTTTGCTCATACTTTCTTTGAATGGATGATTTTCATTCAATGCGTAAAGTTAGCCTGAGCTTATTTTGTGGACGCTTAACTTCTATCTGGATAAATATTGTCCAATTTGGTGGTAGTTATTCATGACGTGAAAATCATAAGCACATTCCCTTGAAGATTGCACCCACTTTGTGTAGTTGTCGTTGAGCGTGGCGAAGCAAAGCATGGTTATTCGTTTCACCAAGTCGATACTGTCTCTTGAATTCTTAGGAAGTGGACTAGAAATTCTAAACCTTTATCTCCTTTTTTTAGTTTGTTTGATCCAAGACCCAAACAGTAGAGCTTCATTGTCTAGACCTTCATTGTGAATTGAACAAGCCTAGCGTAAGTACCTTTGTGTTACCAGCATAATCACATCAAACCACAGAGCTCATCCACACCTAACTGAAACATTGGAATTGCCGTATGATCTTTCTTGTAGTCTTAGCATACGAGGTAGTTTTTCAAGAGGGGATGGAGCGTCTTTGACACTTTATTCTAGAATGTTTGTTGTGTCATAAAACACGCATCAACAAGTCTGAGAGGAGAAAGTAAGGAAGTTTAAAGTCACTTCATGGGACAAGATGATATCTAAACTCAAAGGTTAATTCTTACCCAAGAACCACCAAGTTCAAATTTTTAAGAAATTGCAAAGTTTAAGGCAAAAATAAATGGATATTAAGTCTTATACTGAGGAGTTTTATAAATTGAGTTTAAGATCTGGTCATCATGAGAATGAAGATGAAAAAGTTGCAAGATACATGGGTAGTTTAAGATTAAATATACAGGATGAATTGGTTTTGACTAACCCTAGAATTGTAGAGGAATGTTATCAAATGGCAATCAGGGTGGAGGAGAAAATGAAGAGAAGGCAAGAAAAAGCAGTTAGAGGCAAAGGTAATGCATCAAGAGGAAGAGGATCCATGTCTAATTCAAAGCCATCCAATGACAATCAAGAAGAAGCCATGAAAGGTCAAGAGCAATCTGATTTCAGAGGTGGATGGAGAGGTGAATTCTAACAATGTGTTTTCAGGTAGATGTTATACTTGTAATGAATTTGGCCATCCATCTTTCAAATGTCTTGAGAAGATTGGTGCTTCATCAAGTGGAAGTAAAGGTGAAAAAAGGGTTCAACTTGTGCAAGAGGATGATGTGGAGAGCACAGGTTCATCAAGCCGTCCTGCAAATCTTGAGTTTGGAGAAGCCTTGATGCTACACAAACAACTTTTGAAGACTTCCAAAGAAGTGGAGCCATTGCATAGGAAGAGGTTATTCAAAACCACTTGCAAGAGTAAGGGAAAAGTATGTAAAGTAGTGGTTGATTCAAGTTCAACTGAAAACATGGTTTCTTGTGAAATGGTGAATAAGTTAAAGTTAAACTTGAAAAGGATTCCCCATGAGTTGCCTTACAAGGTATCTTGGCTAAGTGATGGTCAATCATTGTTAGTAAATGAGCAAGCTATTGTAGATTTACAGATTGGTGAGTATAAAGACAGTGTTATTTGTGACATTCTACCAATGGACTGTTGCCACATACTCCTTGGAAGACCATGGCAGTATGATAGGTGTGCTATGTATGATGGGAGAGCAAACAAGTATACAATCATGAAAGATGGTCAAAGGTTTGTTTTTACTCCTTGGATAGAAGATGAGAAGGGAAAGGCTAAAGTGATCATGTGTGGGGGTAAGGAGCCTCTAAATGTTGTGAAAGAAATTAAAATTTCTGATGTTTTGAATAAGTGTAGGTCTGAAAGTGCATGAACAGCAGGTCTAAAGGAAAATACAGAGGTAAAGGAGGTAAGGACAGTGGGTTTGCAAGAGAATGTGCTAGTAGGAACCATTGAGTGTCCTGTGGTTAGGAATAAAGTTGAGAAACAAGCAAAGTTTGCAGGCATAACAGTGCAAAAGCCTAATACAACACTGACAAGGCATCTTGATGGAGCAGATAGTCAAGGACAGAAAACACAGAGTATTAAGGACAGTGGCAGGCATGTACATGAGAGGCAAGTGCAGTCAGATCAAAGGAATGCTAACACAAGTTTGTTTGCAGGTGTAGAACATGGTGAACACTCAAATGTTGGACAGAGAAAAGATAAAGGACAGTTGACTGGTCTGAGGACAGAGTACAAGGTAAATGCACGTGTAAATGCATTCCAACATGCTAGAAGTGCAGGGCAGATTGCACAACCAGTATACCTGAATCAATGGAGTGGATTTATGGATCAGTGGAGCATGCATGAAGCTTGGAGATAGTGGATTCAAGGACAATTCATGTGGCATGAATTTTTCCTAGGGGGGGTGTATGGTGCAGGGGCACCTCATCACCTAGTTACAAATTCCTATATTTAGTAGTTCAATGCTCTCTTACATTAAAATGAGTCATCAAATTGCATTTGTAAGCCTAAAAGGCAATTATATGAAATTGTATGTACTGGGATCATTGAGGTTGAGTCATAAAGTTTCAAATTTGTGAGTTGCATTATGTCATGTCCCCATTTTTGACGAGCATCAGAGTTCGTAAGTTTGGCCTATCAGGAGACCCTCGTAGGCTGATAGAGTGGTTAGAGGGTCGTTTTGGAGCTTGGCTCAGCGTCAGATTGGCAGTATTGATCAATTGGCTTTCGTTCGGGCTCATTCGGACGTTTCTTGCGGAGTTGCTATTTTTAGCAGTTCCTGGCAGTCAGCGTGGGACCCCTGCTATTTTTAGCAGTATGGCTTTGGCTGCATTCAGAATCACTTCAATGTTCATCAGCTTCAGACGGATCAGTCATCGGATGAGTAACGAAGGAAATATTAATATTTAATTGCATTAATTAAATATTAATTATTTAATGATTTATAATATAAAGTTATAATTTTAAATTATAACTTAAGTGATTCTCCTTGAGGGGTGCGCCATCATCAGAAGGGGCCAGTTAATGATTATAATTTATTTTTAAAATATTTGGCTATGACTTGAGAAATTAAAAGATTAAAAGTTGAATATTTTATTAAATCCCTATCTTTAAGGAAATCGCACTTTTCAGTGATAAATGGGTTTTGCCTTGGGATTTGTGCCATTATGACATTTTTATGAATTGAAAATTGACCAGTCTTGGCCAGAGAACGGAGACCTTAGGGTTTGTGTTCGAAATTCTTGGAGAACGAGCCATCTCCATTGAATCAGTTCAGAGGGTGTGAGATATCACCCGATTTACTGCCAGTGTGAGATTTCTTCATCCAGAGGAAATCATTGGGGCTTCACAGGAAATAAATATTCAGGGTTTACAGAGGGTACTTTGTTCAGAAGGCATCTTGCAGACGAGGCACACATATTCTTGCATTCAGAGCATATCAGAGAGAGGCCGTACATTTTAGTTTATTGCTGATTGCTGTTTACCAGCCGTACAAACTGTACCTGGCCGTACATCTTCAAGCTGTTTAGTGAATCAAATCACAGAGGTTTTTGCCAGGGTTTAAGTCAGAAGATATATATCTATATAGGCGCACCAAAATCTCAGAGATTAGGCATTGAAGACAGAAGGGCGTACTTCTTTATTTTGCTGCTGTTAAAAAGGAAAGCTGTACTGCTGTACAGCAGGCCGTACCATCAGAAGAAAGCCATACTTAATTCTCCAGAGTAAAAACGCCTTCATTAAGGTCTTCCTTCTTCATCAGTTGGAGGCGCCTTGGCATTTGTGTCCACTCCAGAGCACCAGACAGAGGGAGAAGGAGTTTATCTGCTCAGCCGTACCATGCATTTATTGATGTATCAAAAAACCAGGTTTCAATATTTTATTGCCTTTTACCTTGCATGTGTCTGGAGCATCCTTGTAATCATTGCAGAAGTGGAATATATTGTCTAGCTTCAGTATTTGAGATAGTTATTATTATTTTCCAGAGTTATATATTTTATTTGAATTTATTTCCAATATCTTGCAAAAATCGCAATTTCTTGTATTGCACAAAAAAATCTCAAAAAACGTCAAAAACGTTCAAAAACCTAAAAACTTCAGAAAAACATCAGAAAACTTTCAGATTCAGGATTAGGGGAAACTTAGGGTTTCTACAGTGGTATCAGAGCTAAATCCTGCCATCCTGAGGGTTTAGCCATCTTCTGCAGCCGGAATAGTTTGGGTTTTTACCAGGTATTACACATTCAGGCGAGCTTTGATTGACAGGCAACAGGGTTCGATCCGACAGCCGGGAAACATGGCTGACAGGAATTACAGGACTGATAGAACAGATAATCTTAGAACAGAGATTCCTCATGATAACAGAGATCAGAACGGTGCAGAGGTCTTGCATGCACTCAGAGATCTTAGTGCAGGTCAATGGCGGTCAAATGGTGTATTACAACGGTTGGCAGATGCACTTCAGAGACTGGATACTCCGAGGAGAGCGTCACCACATCGTGACGACGACAGGAATGTTGCAAGTTCACGAAGAGCTCCTAGGACAGTGTCACGGACAGCAGATAGGCCTACTAGGCCCACTTTCAGGAGACAGGAGCCCGATGAGGCTATAGCAGGTGAGAAGCATGAGGGTTTGTTCACTGGTACATTTAGGACAGCAAACGACGAGTGGCAGTTAGTACCACCTGAGTTCAGCGGAAGGAATACCATTGACAGAACACCACAAAACACCGAAAGAGAAGTGGTTAGCATGTTCCAGGAGTATAGCATTCTACCGCAGAAAATTAAAAAGGAACTCCCTTTTATGAGTTACTTGGATTTACACCCGAGCCTTTGCCGTAAGACGGAGTTGGCAAGGAAGAAATATCTCACCATAGCTCACGAGTTGTTTACACCTGAAAGGGATCGAGAATCTACACATAAGGATGAGACAACTCTTCGCCAAAATGATTTGATATCTTCAGATTCCGATTTGATATCTTCAGATTCCTATGCAGAAGGCAGAAATTTATGTGATGAATTCGATAGAAGTGCTGATTTAATTCGAGAACACACTAGCACAGCCTTGGGTAATGATTTACCTATACCGTCCTTACAAGAGGTGACTCAAGAGGTATCTTCTACGGAGGCTACTTCTGATTTTTATGACAGCAATGATAAAACTTCGCGTGAGCATGAGCCAGCAGCTGTTTCAGAGATGCAAAGTAACTCTATTGAGTTGTCACGTGAAGAGACTCAAGAGTTGGGTACTACAGATGCATTTGGTGTTGAGAATTTAGGTCATGATGAATCTGATTTTCCGGATCAGACCTTTGAAAACCAGCTAGAGAATTCATATGTTGATAGGGAATCCCAGGATCATGCGTTGGATGGGCATGCAGTTACTTTTGGAGTAGAAGCTTGTGAAGATACTGTCATACCAGCAACTTCTACCGTACTAGTTGAGCCATCCGTTGAGGTACCGAGCAGCAGTACCTTAGATGTTGAGGTGTGCATGGGTGAAAGCACACATGATGCTGCTTATCATGAGGTGAGCGATGACGGATCAGCGTCATATCATAGTGCATATGGTGAACCGGAAATCTTGTATGGGGGTCGTAAGCTTCAAAATCCTCATCATTTGGTTGGGCAACTACAAGTGAACGATAATATGATTGCCACCGCCCTTGAGCATTTTGACATTGCTCGTCAGATGTTGTCTACCTATGGTTGGAGTCCGCCTTTGACAGATGAGCACAGTGAGAGTGGTTTTTCCCTTGCAGTGATACATGCACTCCGTGAAGCAATTGGAACGATGAAACAAAACTACCTTAAATTGCTTGCAGACAGGGATTTCCTTCTCGAGTGGGATTGCATTTGTTATGATGCATTGAAGGGAAGGAGCGGATCGATGAGCTCACTCATGAGCTTGAGGTGACTAGGGACTCATTGCATAGCACCCAGTTGGCTCTTCGAGAGTCACAGTTACAGATTGAGAGGCTAACCGTGGCGTTGAGTTTAGCACAATCTTCACCACCTTTGGATATAGTCCAGTTTTCCATGGCAGCGGTTGGGGAGGAGTACACACCCATGGTTCATAGCAGTGTGGGAGATGTTGAGTATGAGGTTACATCCATCTCGGTCACAGGAGCAGTTGATATCGATAGGATGAGTGCACTCGATGAGAGTTGCAGTGAGCCACGCGTTGCACCAGGTTCTCTTGAGATTAGTTCCGTGATAGGTGATGCAAGGCAGATCATTGATAGTTCCTGTGACATGGTTGTGGATTCACTAGAGAGTTGTGTGACAACCCTCGATACTTGTCCATCTTCACAGCAGATATTCAGAGTCTCATCCAGTTGGGAGATTGGTACTTATGTTGATTTGTTACCCTCTCCTGGAAGCAAATCAATCATTTCATCCGATGCAGTTGACTATGATCGGCAGCTGGTTGAGCCAAGTCAGGAGTACAATTCAATTTATTATTCCAGCGATTCAGAGATGGATGATTCAGATCAAGATGGAGTGATTGTGCAGTTTGTGAACAATCCATTATTTGAATTTGATGGTGGTTTGGTCTATGATAATCCACTCTTCGAGTTGGAGGCTGATCGTACTCTTGATGCTAATTCTTGGTTGGGTGATAATCGTAGTGTTTGGGATTGTTCCAGTGCATCGCAATTCCAAACAAGACTCACAGAGGAGTTTAATGTAATGTCCCCATTTTGGCCATACGTTCTTCTTTGACTGATAGCCTATTTTCGGAAATCCGTAGGTTGATCAAAAGTGAAATTGGGGTTTCCTTGTTTGGAGGTTTGTGGCATTTCTAGGTATTTACTATTTTTAGTAAATACTAATTTTGGCAGTGGTTCAGTTGTCAGCTTTCATTAAGTCTTGCTTCCAGCTTTCAGTTACGCTACATTGGTTTTGAGGTAAACTTACTATTTTTGCGTGGCTATTTTTTAGTAAGTCTAATTTTGGCGATGGCATCATCGTGATTCAACTCAAGTCATCTTGTTATCCATCAGTCTGATTTTGGCTTTGGGTTTGGTTTTCTCCTTGGACTGAGTTTCAGACTTAGTCAATTTTCATGTCTTGAAGTTGTACCCCATGCCTAGGCTTGATGACTTCAAGTTGTTTTAAAGAAGGGGACATAAAGGGGTCAAGTGAGCATTTAATTATTTAATAAATGCTTTATTGTTGCAATATGAAATGGATGCCTAAAGGGGAAGTTGAATGATATTTTATTATTTCAAAAGTAAAAGGCAAAAAGGTGGCGTCCTTTTTGGAAGTTGAAGTGATTCAACTTCTTGGAATTTGAAGAGTTCTTGTTGCTTCATTTGCCAACAAAAGCTTATATATTGCTGCTGTTTGAAGAGCTGATTATCCAATGTTTATGCTAATGTTATGCTGTCAAAATGATAACTTGTTTAATACTTCGAGGGATGCTTACCTCCTAGTTCCAATCCAATTTCGTGTTTGAAAGACAACACCTAGTTGGTCTTATTGCTGCTTCTCAATCAGACTAGCAGATTGTGCTTCAAAGTTGGTGAATTTTGGTGAGAATTTCAGTTTTAATGTTGCTGATGTATACACAGCTGAAGGTGTTTTTCATTTACAGCTTTTGATGTGAATTTATTTTGGTTATGGGTATTTGATCCTTGCAATTCTATGCTAATGCGATCATATTTGGAGAATTTCATAATTTAATTCCAAGTATTTGATTTTTAGCAAGAGAAATCGCCCCTCTTGAGGGCCGTACCATCTTGAGAGTGCTTTGGGATTCGTGCAAAATAATATCATGAGTTTTGATGCAGTTTTGTGGTTTGAGTTTGGGCGCCTATCCTCCAAAGAGACTTTGCATTTCGTTTCATTCAATTCAGAGGTATATTGAAGGAGTTGTGATCATTTTTATGAGTTTGCTGTTTGCTGATAGACATTTCCAGATTGCAGATTTTTATATCAGACTTGTTAGTTTTTGATATAATGCTGGTTTGAGCTTCAATTCTTCATCTTATATCATTGTAAATGTTAGAGGAAGTGATACTCTAACTGTTTAATGTTCTTGGAAGATTATCTATTCTATTTGCAGCTGTTCTTATTCTTTGTAAAGCTAGTTAGTAGTACTAACAGCTCTTCCTTTACTTGCTGCAATTTTATATCTGTTTTACACTCCCACAATTGAGTGGTTGAGTTTTAGAATAAACTTATATCTTGTTTGTAATTTCCCCCCACGTTATAAGTGGTTGTGTTGACAGTATTCCCCCCACGTTAATAAGTGGAAGAGTGGATTTAAAGGCTGGCTTGCTGCATAATAATTGTTGTAAACTCACCCACTGAATAAGAGGAGTATTCCCACCACTCTGTGGATGCCCGCCACAGTGGATGAATTGTTTTAATTGTAATCTTTTCACCCCACTGTTTGGTGGTAGTGAGAAAATGCTTTTCATGGTAGTTATCCGCCTACTCGGTTTTCTAGTTTCAAATTCAACTTGCTCCGATCATGTATGTTAGCACCACGCCCTCGGTAGGATCTTGAGTGCACATTCTTGGCGTTGAGTAGTTTTCATTTCAAAAGTTCAGATTCTATTTGAATAGCAGCTAACGAGTTGATTAAGTCTTTGGTTGTAATATTGTTAATTCATCGAAAAAATTGGTTAGCATATTTCATTTAATAGAGGTGTACCACGGTGAAGAGTGCTTATAAGTTTTTCCTTTGATTACATTACGCAGTTGTATTGATGCACCATACTTGTGCAAGGTGTTCTCTGCAGTCTGATTGGGGAAGTAATTCATTATTGTCGCGATTTTATCTTCACTACAAGATAGGGTTGGCTGACTGTGCCAGCTTCGGTTATGCGTAGGGTATTACTTGCGAGGGGCGGCCAATCAGGTTTTATCAGCCACCGATATGTATTTGTGAGGGTTGTGCGCCTTCTATGTCACTTAGATTTTCATACGGGTACATGGGTACAGGGCGACTATGGTGTTAGTTGGCATGATGGTTGGGTCAGTTATCACATCCATGAGGGCTTAGCAGAGGACAGGGAGAGATTCAGTGTAGCAGATGCTTCTAGAAGTTATTTTCTCCACATGACCAATGGGTGTGAATTCAGACTGTATTGGGATCCAGGTGGTGACAGTTTGGGTACTGAGTATTGGATGGGTCCCACTGGGTCACTTCACTATTCTCGTATATATATAGGTAGAGTTGGAAGCTGATAAGCCTTGGTGAGTCGGAGGATAGCTGATCCTGACAGACTTTCACTGAGTTTTGGGATCGAGGATAGCTTGTCGCGGTTGCGGTTTGTTACTTCTGAGGAGGCGATTGAGATGTGGGACATTTCCAGTTTTCTTTGGGCCCAGTTAGGTTTCGCTGCGGTGGAGATTGCTTAGGGGTCAAGCAATTTCAGGGAGAGGCCGGACTGTCATGTCCCCATTTTTGACGAGCATCAGAGTTCATAAGTTTGGCCTATCAGGAGACCCTCGTAGGCTGATAGAGTGGTTAGAGAGTCGTTTTGGAGCTTGGCTCAGCGTCAGATTGGCAGTATTGATCAATTGGCTTTCGTTCGGGCTCATTCGGACGTTTCTTGCGGAGTTGCTATTTTAGCAGTTCACATGCGTTAAGGAGTGGGACCCACTGTGCATGGCGGTATGAAAATAGGCATTCGAGAATCACTTCAATGTTAAATTACGACTTGAGGCCAGTTGATCGCCGGATGAAGTAGCGAAGGAAATATTAGTATTTATTGCATTAATTAAATGTAATTATTTTAATAAATTTATAATATAAAGTTATAATTTTAAATTATAACTTAAGTGATTCTCCTTGAGTGGTGCGCCATCATCAGAAGGGGCCAGTTAATGATTATAATTTATTTTAAAATATTTGGCTGTGACTATTGAGAAATTAAAAGATTAAAAGTTGAATATTTTATTAAATCCCTATCTTTAAGGAAATCGCACTTTTGAGAAGAATAAAGGTTTTGCCTTGGGATTTGAGCCATTATTTCATTTTATGAATTGAAAATTGATCAGTCTTGGCGAGGAGAGCGGAGACCTTAGGGTTGTGTTAGAAATTCTTGGAAAGGAAACGAGCCATCTCCATTGAATGAGTTGAGAGGTGTGAATATCCACCGATTCTTTACACTTGATGTGGGGCCTGTTCATCCCGAGGAAGGGCTCAGCTGGGAGCAGGAAGCCAGAGACTCATTGGAGTTTGAGACACTTTGTTGGGAGGCTGGGGCATAGGCGCTGCCTTTGTTCGTTTCCCGGCCATTTTCATGCGGCCATTACATCTTCAAGCTGCTTAGTGAATCAAATCACAGAGGTTTTTGCCAGGGTTTAAGTCAGAAGATATATATCTATATAGGCGCACCAATATCCCAGAGATTAGGCATTGAAGATAGGAGGGCGTACTTCTTTATTTTGCTGCTGTTAAAGGAAAGGCATGCTGGCATGCGTACCATCGAGGAAGAAGCCATGCCATTCTCCAGTGCTTCATTAAGGTCTTCCTTCTTCATCAGTTGGAGGCGCCTTGGCATTTGTGTCCACTCCAGAGCACCAGACAGAGGGAGAAGGAGTTTATCTGCTCAGCCGTACCATGCATTTATTGATGTATCAAAAAACCAGGTTTCAATATTTTATTGCCTTTTACCTTGCATGTGTCTGGAGCATCCTTGTAATCATTGCAGAAGTGGAATATATTGTCTGGCTTCAGTATTTGAGATAGTTATTATTATTTTCCAGAGTTATATATTTTATTTGAATTTATTTCCAATATCTTGCAAAAATCGCAATTTCTTGTATTGCACAAAAAAATCTCAAAAAACGTCAAAAACGTTCAAAAACCTAAAAACTTCAGAAAAACATCAGAAAACTTTCAGATTCAGGATTAGGGGAAACTTAGGGTTTCTACACATTAAGCAACAAATTTGTAATCTCAACGGTTACATGCTTTTAAAAGTTGGTTGTTTAGTGGTTAGGGGCGTTGGTTAGTTGGAGAAGGTAGAGAAATACTATGTAAGGCCTTGAGAGGCTTGACTTGTGGTTGTTGAAGCCAAGAGAATGAAATAAACTTTGAAATACTCTATTTTCTTATTGTTTTTTCACTGGTTTTTCAGTGTTCCCTAACTGTGTGCAGACCGTACAGGCTTCTTTGGCATTGATTTCTTATTTGAATCTGTAGATAGATGTTTTAGTTTGTATTTGGTGTTAAGGCTTGAAATCATCAAAACCCTCATACCGGGTTCTTGTACAGTTTAAGGTTTTGTGGTAGACTTGATGGCATAACCATCATCCCACCTACTGTTTTCAATTGTAACTCGGTGGGATGATGTGATAGAATGTAGGGAATGATACTTTAGGAGTAGGAGGCGTGGAAGAATGATTTCTTGGCTTGAATAATGAAAGGAAGGGCTGAAAGTGTGTTTTTCCCTTGGAAATTGATGGGTCAGACCTATGAAATGATAAACCCACGTTGTTAATGGCCAAATGAATGTTCCTCGAGCATGGGAGGACCTAATTAAAGGTGTCTGAGCAGTTGGTTTGGTCAGGAGTGGCTGGGAAGGTGAAGATACAATAAGGGTGTCCTAAAACCCTAGTTATTTAGGCTACAAGGAGGGTTTTAGCATTGGAGCTTTACTTGAGAATTTGAGGACATGAGACCTGGAAAATATTTGGTTTGGGAACCTAAGCCAAGACTGTTTTGAGGTTAGAAGGTCCGGGGTGGAGATCTAAAAGTAGACCCTTTGGAAAAATGGCCTAATTTGAGGCCTAAAAGGGTGAAAAACCTAAATTTGAGATGTTTGGTCTGAAGAAGTTGTGCTTGGTTTTCTAATGTGTTGTATACCACTGAAATGGGTATTTGAATCCATGATTGTTTTCCTAGGTGTTTTGGAAAAGTCTGGTCAAAAATCTGAAAAACAGGGTTCCCACTACTACAAGGAAAGTTAGTGTCAAATGGTGAGTTTTGGAAATTTCATTGAATCTGTCTTGGTGATTGTTTTCAACTGATTCAATTGTCATTATATGCTTGTTGAGGACCTTTGTAAGGGTCTTAGTGAAGTTTTGTTGTTGTTTGCAAGATTGAGGAGTTGAAACCCTTGAGGGTGAGTTGTATGAATGCAATGTAAAGAAGAGTACTTTGTTTAGAATTGAAGTTTCTATTATTGTGATTGATCTCCTCCTTGGCTCTGCATCAATCTCCTTGGAGTGATCTAACTTCAAATCCTCACAAGATCTTTCAAGCTCAAAATGCATGGTCTTTGTGAACTTTTAGTAGACAACTAGATATTCAAGCTTATATCCATATCATCCTAACATCTAGTCTATCCCACAAAACCCTTTAGATTTAATCTGGTCTTTTGAGAAAAACGTAGTGTGTGGGATTTCAATCAAGATGTGGAGGTTAGAAATTTTGGTGCCTATATCTAGACATTCATGGAACTTCCGCATCTTTTCCCTAGAAATTTGTTGAAATAGTAAAAGGGTAGAAATATTTCAAAAACAAAGCTTGCAAGGTTCTATTTGGCTGGAGGATATTCAAACATTGCATTGCCCAAACCTCATAAGCTTGAGCCAATCCCCAAAACCACTAAAAATATTGCAACAAAGGGCTCTAAAGACAGAGAAACTAAGTTGTGGACCTTTACTCGACATCCAAACATCCCAATTCCAAACCCAAAGTACGAATCTCGCTCCCATTACCGCACTTTTCCATAGAAAATGATGCATTTGTTAAATAAACTTTTATGGATTTTGTGCTTCCTTTTGGACTTTTGCATATTGCCCAAACCTTCCAAAGTTTGGACCTACCTTTGATTTTTGCAAAAGGTTACTTGTGGCTACTTGTCAAAACTCATCTATTGCAAAGTTTCCTTGGACCACTAGACATGCCTTATAGAATCCTTCAAAAGTCCAAAACTCTAATGCATTCTTGTGTAAGTTTAAGACTTACTGAACACTTGTGCAAAGTTCAAAATTGCAAAATTGCAAGATTTCAACAAACTAGGGGACATTTCAAGTTCAACGATGGACATACAATATCCCAACCTCCAGTCAAGCCTTGCAGACATCCAATTTAAATGTAGAAATCCTTTAAGTGAGTGAAATTGTGAAATTTAACCCTGGAATTGTACCTATCTTTGCTAGACCTCATGAAAGTCCAGTTCTCTATTAGATTTTTGCAAGTGTGCTTGTAATGCAAGGAAAGGCGTCTAAAAATTTTGTCAATAGGTTCTAAAGTTTTAAAACTCCTTGAGGAGCAAATAAGTGAGAGCGTCAAAGATTCACTAGTTCGTGGAGCCTTTGAAATACTAACTTCCTAGAGAAAAACAATGCAAAATAAAGTTGCATTGGTGAGTTCTAAAGTTTGCCAAGTCTTCAAAATGCTGAAAAGGTTCAAAGAAGTCCAAAAGTGCTGACAAAGTAAAATAAAGCAAAGGGTAAAGGTTAGCAAGTTCCAAAAAGCTTTGAAATGCTAACAAAGGTTATGGAATGTTCAAAAACATCGATGAGTTTGCACAATTCCAACATATTGACAAGCAGCGAAAATCTTTGTGGAGTCAATCCCTACTTCTGGACTTCTCTCCAAGACACCCCAATGCCCACTTTTCCTTCAAATCTCCTCAAAGATGTTTTAAGGATAATTTCATAAGGAATTCAAAAGTTTGTAGTCTTTTGATGGTTTAAGAAGACCTTGTGTCTTGAAGTCCAAATCTCTTATAGAGCCCCACAAGTTGTTTTAAATGCATGAAACTCAATTTTTTTTGCTAAGATTGAATCTAATGGCTTTCTTTTGGATTTCTCTGGATTTTTGGAGGGAGATAATGATCTCAAAGCATGAAATACAATAATACCATCAATGCAAGATTTAACCACATGAAATCAAACTAACTTGGGAGCATGCATCATGAAAATCAAGACATAGGCATTTACTTGCATGTCACGCTATCATCATGGATGCTTTAATCACATGCACAACCACTGGTAACACCATTAATGACCTGATTTGACCCATCGCAACTATTGCAGGAGACTTTTTGCCTAAAAAAGACATTGTCCATCCCAAAGGTGCAGATTTTCTTGTAATTTCAATGGTAGAATATCATAATACACAGTTCACCTTTGAATGTAGTGGTTGAGTTCCAAAGTGCCGATGGCCTTCATACAAGTTCCATACTACCATTTTTGCAGATTTTATAAGATTTACACTTGTCTTACATGCCATAATTATGACCTCCAATTCTCAAAAGCACTAATGCATGAAAAATTTGAATCATTGGTGAAGGATGGATCGTAGCCATTCATATGTGCTAAATGTATTGCCTTCTCTTATAAAGGCAATGCCTTTCTATTTTGAAAGGGTTGGAAATTGTTGATAGCAATTGGATTTGTAAAAATAGAACTCTTGTTTTTAGATTACTTCATGGTTTCCAAACGATAGTTGGATTTCTTATACAGACAATATTTAATAGATCCTCTGTTTTATTTATTTTATGGAAATATCTAATTAAGTTGGGCTATTATTGGGTGTTTGATTCAGACTATATTCTTGATTTGAAACTTTCCATTGAAGATTTGTACTCATTTATAGTTCTGTGAGTTATTCTAGTTAAGTAAAGAATGGTTTTTTTTGGCTTTGTCTGCTCTTATTTTATGATATTGCACTAGAAATTCAAATCTTAGGATCTTTCTAAAAGCCCTTCTCTTCTCACCCTATCTTTTGGCATTTTTGTTATACTAGTTGTTAGATTAGGATAAATCATCAAAATATATTGAAATATCTAATGATAAGAAATTTTTTCCAATAGTAATTACTTTAAGATTTTCTAAGAGAAGGAAATATTAATTTCAGGGTTACAAGTTTATTCCATAAGATTCATATTTGTAGATCTAACTCTTTAATTTGAAAGATTCTATAAACCATTACATAAGACCCTTTGTGAAACAACGAACAAGTTATCTTGTAGGCCTGTTGCCCCCTTTCCAGGTTAAGTCAAATTTTTAGTTCATTCTTAAAATAAATCTCATGGTTTAATGGTGTCATCATACTATCCATAGTTTAAATCGTTTTACGGGTCTTGACACAACCAATTTATACTCCTTAAATCTAAATATTTTCCTTTGAAAATCATTTAAAGAAGGTTCTTGATGCTTATCAGCACTTGGGAGTGGTTTCAAAACTTTGGTCAGAGCTTGATGGGGTTGTCACAACCTTGTTGGTGCCTAATATCGCTTTCATAAGCAACATAAAATTCAAGAAAATTGGCTAAGTATTATCAGTGTTCCACGGGTACGCGTCCCCCCCAAAAATCTTGTCGTTTCCGAGATGGGGACGTTTCCGAGACTCGGATACTTCAAGGAAATGTCCCCAGCGATCCCCATTTGTCCCTCATTTTGGCCCGATGTCCGATGCGGAGGCCCCTATCGGTGGCGGTAAAGAGTGCATCGGCCCGGTGTGCCCGTGCGTGTCGGGGGTCAGCCGGTGAGAATTACCTATCTGGGGATGCTTATGCCCTTTAAAGAGGTGCCGTTCACTGATCCGGGCTTTGGTGCAATGGTAGCAACTAACTTGGTATGTTTGGAGAGGTCCTAATTCGAGACTTCATGGCGGGCGTGGTGGTACGTGATGTCCCCAATCACGAATATCGGAAGGTAGCGTAAGAGTCTGTCCGTGGTTTGCCCAACCAACGTGTCGAGGGTCTTCCCGGTAGAATTACCTATCACAGGGATGCCCCATAGCAGCTAAGAGGGTGTCGTTCACTACCGGTCGGGCTTTTTGGTGCAATGGTAACCAACTTGAGTATCAAAGTATGCAAAGACTGCATTTAGTTCTCAACCCCGAAACCCTAACTGTAACTGATGTTTTTGCAAGTTTTTGTGTTTTTGTAATTTTTTGAGGTTTTTCAGACAAATAATGAAAGCTGCGATTTTTCTAAATAAATTGCTAAAAATCCAAATAAATTCTAAATGCAATGGAAATGCTAAGATCTTGCTCAGAACATATAGGCGCATAATATTATTGAAGATTCAGAGCATTTATTACAACAATATGAGGCGTATGAAATAAATATGAATTTTTTAAACATGAAAAACCTGATTCTCCTTGCAACCGCCAAAAGAATGATGGAGACAGTACGGCTGAGTGAAATGATGAATCTTTGGTCACTGAAAAACGATGCAGAACCTCTGAACACCCAAGGCGCACCCAAACTGGTTGATAGAAGTTAAGTTCTGATGGTTCCCACTGACAACTGAGAAAGTACGGCCTGCTGGTACAGAAAAGTACGGCCTACAGCAGCAGCTTAAAATATGGTACGGCTTCTTGAAATGTGTGCCAGATCTCAGATAAATGACCCCTGAAAGATTCGCCTCTACTGGTAAATGTTTATTCTTTGCTGACTCTGAATGGATAGCTCAATAAATCCAATCTATGATCTCTGTGTGAAATCACCAAGTGCAAGCTTAAACTGGTATTTCACAGTCTCAGTCTGCCTAATTCCTGAAGAGTTTTCGTTCTCCAGAAACGTCTGTCTGCCAGAAACCCTAGGGTTTGCAAACTCCAATGCTCAGAGCAAAAGACAAAAGTTGAATAGCATAATCATAATGGTTCGATTTTGTCTTGAGTGAATATATATTCCCCTTTGAAAAGTTCGACCCAAACTCCTTTTAAAATAATCATTTAATTAAATGACTTAATTCGCCCTTTTTTACTTTAGGAGAAATAATCAATAATTAATTGGCGTCTCTTTAAGTGAATAATAATTATTCACTTTATCAAATATTAACTCATTATTATAAAGTATAAGAAATACTTTATAATTGGCCAAATTAATTAAATATTTAAATATTTCAATAAAGTGACTTTAATATAAAGTCAAAATATTAAATATTTAATAAATCATTAAATACTCCTTATTTCTCCGTCTGATCATCAAACTGCAAAACTGGGTCGACTATGAGCTAAATAGTTGAACCAGGTGCCCTGCCCAAAATAGTAACTAGCGACCTATGCTTCCTAAAATAGAAAGTTCACGAAAATGCACTCGGAAGATGCAAGGCCAATAAAGACTGGCTACTGGCTTAGCTGGAGCTACCAAACGAGCAAGCGCGGTAGTCCCTGCACACACTCTGTCGGCCTTTCGAGGATCCGGAAATAATAGGCTAACCTCGTCACCGGTACTTGGCCCGACTAGGATAAGGAACATCACGCAGTCCGCCCTCCCTGAAATTGCTTGTCCTCGAGCAATCTCAGCTCCGGATGTTGTAAAATCTCCTTTGACTCCCATGTAGCATCCTCAACCGGCAAGTCTCTCCATTTAATCAAATACTCTCTGATGACCCGCCTCCTAAGATGTCTCTCTCTAACATCGAGGATGGCCTCAGGCACTAATATCAACTTCCCCTCGTCATCAAGGGGTGCTTAACGGAGAGGGTATCACATCTTCGACCCAATGCCTTTTAGGCGAAGCGTGAAATACATTATGGACCTTGCTATCAGCTGGCAAGTCCAACTCATAAGCAACCTCGCCCACTCGTCTGACAACACGAAATGGACCATAGTAGCGAGGTTTTAGTTTCTCTGCCCCACTCTTCCGCAGAGTAGACTGACAATACGGCTGCAACATGAGGTACACCATATCACCCACCTCAAAAGTACGCTCAACCCTCTTCTGATCAGCATACTACTTCTGCTGATTCTGTGCCCGCTGGATATTGTCTCAGAGAGACCTCAAAATGTCCTGCTGGCTCTGCATCATATCCCTTGCACTCGGCACTCTGCTATCGCTCAATATCAAATCCAGAAGGTTGGGCGCCTCATACCCATACAAAGCCATAAAGGGTGTCATATGTATCGTCATATGGTGAGTCGAGTTATAACAATACTCGCATAAATAAATCCATCTCACCCAAGCTCTCTGCTGACCAGCTATATAATTGCGCAAATAACCTTCCACCCACTTATTGACAATCTCTGTCTACCCATCTGTCTGTGGATGGTAGCTAGTACTCAGCGTCAGTTCAGTCCCACAAAGCCTGAACAACTCTTGCCAAAAGTTGCTCATGAACCGACTGTCTCTATCGCTGACTATCGTCCGAGGCAACCCATGCAGCCGGAATACCTCTTTGAAAAATAACTCTACAGTCTGCGATGCTGTGAAAGTAGTAGTAATCGGAAAGAAGTGTGCGTATTTAGTCAACCGATCAACCACTACAAAAATGCAATCTTTACCCTGGGCTTTCGGCAAACCCGTGATAAAGTCCATCGATATACACTCCCACTTCCTGTCAGGTATCGGAAGTGGCTAGAGCAACCTAGCAGGATAAGTGTGCTCACAGCGTTACCAACGGCACCGCGGAACTCCGCGGACATCTTGTAATATATCGGTTTTCAGCCCTTTCCAAGTAAACCGTTCCCGAACCAGCTTATATGTTTTGTAGTACCCGAGATGGCCCGCCATAGGAAGATCATGAAAGGCTCTCAAAACCGTATCTCTTAACTCGGAACCAGGTACCAGAAAAATCCGCCCCTTGTAAATGATCAAGTCATCTACAGCGGTATATTTTGTCGTCGATCTGCTCATCTGTCAACAATGCCTAGAAGCCCATGGGTTCTTAGCCTTTTCGGCCAATAATCAGTGCCTCAATCCTGCGTGATACATTGCCAAAGAATTCCAAGTGCGAGACAAAGGCGTCCTTCCGACATTCTACTTCCCCTTAATGAAGGTGATATCAAAGTCATGCATTGCCGGTTCTTGACCCACATTTTTCTTTGCCTCTCATTAGGGTCTGCTGTCCCAAGAGTGTTCGGTTTGTTATGATGCATTCGCGAACAGCGAATTTGCTGCCTACAGTGCTTTACTTTGAACTTAGCCAATGCATGCATAATGGCTAACATCTCCTTGTCATAAATACTGTAAAATCTCTTAGGACCCCTGAGTTTCCTGCTCTCGAATGCAATAGGATGTCGCTCCTGCATCAAAACGGCACCAATGCCCTCTCCTGAAGCATCACAGAATAAATCAAATGACTTCGTAAAGTCAGGTAATGCTAGCACCGGACATGAAGTCATGATCACCTTGAACTTGTCAAAGCACTCCTGCGCCTGTGGTGACCAAGTAAAAGCCCTTCTTACGTCAAGTGTCGGTAAAGTGCCGCTAACAAATCTCTGTAAAAGCACACCCAATGAAACCTGCAGTTGCGTAAGGTTCGAGGTACCCGACCACTCAACTATAGCTTTCCGGACCTTTTGAGGTCCATACTCACTCCCTTGGCACTGATGATGTGCCCCAGATATAACAACTCCTCCATACCGAGCTCGCACTTGGATTTCTTAGCATAGAAAGACTTGTCTGCTAAGATACCCAAGACTGTATCCAAATGAGCCATATGCTCATCCCATGACTTGCTATAAACCAAAATGTCGTCGAAGAAGACTAACACAAATCTCCTCAATTGAGCACTGAAAACCCTGTTCATAGTCGCCTGAAAGGTGGCAGGTGCGTTGGTTAACCCGAAGGGCATAACCAAGAACTCGAAGTGACCGCAGTGACACCTGAAAGCGGTTTTCTCAATATCCTGCTCCCTCATCTGAATCTGATGGTACCCTGATCTCAAATCAATCTTCGTAAAGAAGACAGCTCTGTGCAACTCATCAATCAGCTCATCAATGCGCGGAATAGGGTACCTGTTCTTAATTGTCCTTTTGTTGAGCTGCCTGTAATCGATACACATCCGAAGTGATCCATCCTTTTTCTTCACCAATACAACCGATGAAGCAAAAGGTGACTTACTAGGTCTGATATGACCCATAGCCAACAACTCGTTGATGGTCTTCTCTATCTCATCCTTGAGTCGTTTCGGATGTCTGTAGGGAGTGATCATAACGGGCTTTGCGCCCTCCTCCAACTCAATGATATGCTCCGTGCCTCTGTCTGGAGGTCTACCAGGTGGAATGTCACTAAACACTTTGGAGTGTTTAGTCCTCAAGATCTGAATGTCAGGGTGGTACTCACCCTTCTGCTGCTCCTGCTGGGCTGGCATCAACATGCACTCTGCTGCCCAGTCAACCATATCATGACGAATGAGCCTCTCCATCCGCCTGAATGAAACCATCCTCAGATTACTGTCACGAATCGCCTTGATGACATGTGGTCTCCCGTCAACCTTGAATTTCATTTCCATGTCGCGTAAGTTGAGTGTGAACTCACCCAAATCGTGCAACCATGCCATCCCTAATACCACATCTGTATCTCCCATGTTAACAACATAGAATTCAGTCTTGAATTCATAGTTGTTCAGTCTCATCGGAAGGTTAGTAATCTTTCGGTCACACCTGAGAGTATATCCATCAGCCACCTTGACTCTAATACCCTCGAATGCCTCTGTCTGAATGCCACGCCTCTCCACCAAACGTGCATCAATAAAATTGTGTGTAGCACCAGTGTCCAACAATGTAATCACCTTCTGACCTGCTAAGAGCCCACGGAGTCTAAACGACCCATCTCTCTGAAGGCTAGTCAAATGGGCTTCCTGTAGCTTCCTTCCACCTTCGTGTTCACCCTCATTTTCGGACCTCTCATCACGAGAGGTACCGAATCCAACTTTACTGATTACGATAGATCCAGATTGCTCTTCGCCCTCATAAAACCATTCCATCGTTATTTTTTTGACCTTGGGGCCGAAGTGGGCACATGCTGCCTTCATCATGGGGTGCCTTGCACCAAAAACATAACTTTTTCTTACGCAATTCATTCAACGTTTCCCTGTCAAATGGTGGTGCATTCTGTCTCTTAGGATCCGGTTGATCCTTTCTCCTGTCAAAAGGCTTATTCCTGTCATTGTTTCTATCAAAAGGCCTATTGGGTCTCGTGTATGGTGTTGACCCTGAATTGAACTTGCTGCGAGGTGCTGCAAGCTCCATGTTTCGCGCCTTCCTCATGGCCTCCTGAAGGGTAGGAGGGTCAAAAGCCTTAACCCAACCTCTCATGGGTTCTGTCAAACCCTCAACGAAGAGTATAATGAGTCTCCGTTCTGAAATCCCTGTCACCATGACTGCCACTCTCTGAAACTCGCCAATATAAGAATCCAAGCTACCCGTCTGTCTGAGCTGAGCTAGCTCCCTGAAATAAAGTTCCGGATCCTTCTTATCAAATCTCTCTATGAGCCTGCTAGTGAACTCCTGATAGGTATTGACTACATGATGGCCAAGCGTATACATGCCGTGGTGCCACCAATCATGCGCGATTCCATCAAGATGCAAGGTAGCAAACTTAATGGCCTCGTCCTCCTGCATTGGTCTCAATGAAGAAGGTAGTTGTCAATTCACGGACCCAAGACCTCGGCCCGATGTCTTATCCGGACCATCAAAATATGGCAAGGTAATCTTGGTAACCGCATCTTTGCAAATCCCACATTCCCTACACTGGCCAGGCTGTGATCTTTGAGGGTCTGCGGTCAAATCTGCCTCCTCCTCTGGGTTTATAAACATCTATAAACTCATGAAACGTAAGTGCCTGCCGGATCTCACGTGCTAGTGACATGTACTCACCATGAAATCTCGTCAAGTCTGCCACTGACATGCCATTATGTGGCTGAAACTCCTGATGCTGCCCCTGATGCTCTGCCCCTGGAGTCTGAGGTGGAGTCTCTCTAGGTAAGAAAGTAGGTTGGCCTGGCCTACGCTCCTGGTAGATCGGTGAAGGCTGTCTAGGTACGGATGCCAATGGGTACGATCCTTTAGTGTAGTCGAAACAAATGCAATCCAATCGTATGTAGTGTGGGCGTATACTGTCTAATGGTACCCATCAACTGGGACATCATGTCCATCATGTTATCATGCCGGCGTCTAAACTCCTCATCAGTAATGTCGCCCTCTGCATGTGCCTTCCCTGTATCCCTAACTGTCTCTGTAGGATTCGCACGATCTGCCATTATGGTTGCAACACTGTTTTCACTGCTGTTGGAGCTCGATCTGTGAATGCCTAAGATTCCTGACACTGTCTCACCCTCAGGAATCGGTGGACCTGTCCAATCCTCGTCTTTGCCTGTCCCTACACCTTTAATGTAGTGAATGGTATCTCTATTCATGAAAAAGCGCTAAAAAGCACACTGTATTCTGAAAAAGCACAGGATGGCAGGAGATCTGTGCTCTGATACCACTGTAAGAACCCTGGTGGTTCTCAACCCCGAAACCCTAACTGTAACTGATGTTTTTGCAAGTTTTTGTGTTTTTTGTAATTTTTTGAGGTTTTCCAGACAAATAATGAAAGCTGCGATTTTTCTAAATAAATTGCTAAAAATCCAAATAAATTCTAAATGCAATGGAAATGCTAAGATCTTGCTCAGAACATATAGGCGCATAATATTATTGAAGATTCAGAGCATTTATTACAACAATATGAGGCGTATGAAATGAATATGAATTTTTTTAACATGAAAAACCTGATTCTCCTTGCAGCCGCCAAAAGAATGATGGAGACAGTACAGCTGAGTGAAATGATGAATCTCTGGTCACTGAAAACGATGCAGAACCTCTGAACACCCAAGGCGCAACCAAACTGGTTGATAGAAGTTAAGTTCTGATGGTTCCCACTGACAACTGAGAAAGTACGACCTGCTGGTACAGAAAAGTACGGCCTACAGCAGCAGCTTAAAATATGGTACGGCTTCTTGAAATGTGTGCCAGATCTCAGATAAATGACCCCTGAAAGATTCGCCTCTACTGGTAAATGTTTATTCTCTGCTGACTCTGAATGAATAGCTCAATAAATCCAATCTGTGATCTCTGTGTGAAATCACCAAGTGCAAGCTTAAACTGGTATTTCACAGTCTCAGTCTGCCTAATTCCTGAAGAGTTTTCGTTCTCCAGAAACGTCTGTCTGCAAGAAACCCTAGGGTTTGCAAACTCCAATGCTCAGAGCAAAAAGACAAAAGTTGAATAGCATAATCATAATGGTTCGATTTTGTCTTGAGTGAATATATATTCCCCTTTGAAAAGTTCGACCCAAACTCCTTTTAAAATAATCATTTAATTAAATGACTTAATTCGCCCTTTTTACTTTAGGAGAAATAATCAATAATTAATTGGCGTCTCTTTAAGTGAATAATAATTATTCACTTTATCAAATATTAACTCATTATTATAAAGTATAAGAAATACTTTATAATTGGCCAAATTAATTAAATATTTAAATATTTCAATAAAGTGACTTTAATATAAAGTCAAAATATTAAATATTTAACAAATCATTAAATACTCCTTATTTCTCCGTCTGATCATCAAACTGCAAAACTGGGTCGACTCTGAGCTGAATAGTTGAACCAGTTGCCCTGCCCAAAATAGCAGCTTCCGCCTGACCTAACTTCCTAAAAATAGAAAGTTCCTGAAAATGCACTCTGGAAGATTCTGCGAAGACCCAATCTGACACAACTGCAACACTGGAGCTACTAAACACTGAGCAACTGCCCCAGATGATCCTCTGCACACTCCTGTCAGCCTACGAGGATCGAAATAATAGGCTAACCTCGTCACCAGCTGCGCTGACTAGGATGGGGACATCACACATTTCTTCTCCGCCTCCAAGACGTTTCTCTTTTGAGGGGACTTTTGGACATCTCTAAGACTTCCAGACGTCCCCCAAAGTGCAAGAAACTTCTAGGCATCCCCCTTAAGAATGCAATAAAAAATGATTTTTAAAAGAAGAAAAACAAAAGTAAATTTTATAAATTTTAAATTTTAAAGTATTCTTAAAAGCCTAAAAGGCTAAATCGACCATGCCTTTGACTTTTTCCTCTATTTTCATTTTGTTGTTTAAGTGTTTACATGATTGAGCGTGGGCGTGTGAGTTCGGGCAATTGAAAGTTACAGGTATGAGGGTTTTTTTTTTTCATTTATGTTTATGCTTTGCTAGATGTCCATACCTATCCAAAGCCATTAGCCATTTCCTATTTAGAATTTTGTTTTTGAAGTTTGAACTTACATTGTTGATTGTAATTATGAATCATGATTATGAAATTCAAATTATGAAACATTAGTTCTCGTTCCAATGTCTATCAAGTATATTTTCATTTTGATTTTCAATGTTCACTAGTTCAATGAAATCATTGCAATGTGTTTAAACTTTAAATTTTACTTATTCCTTAGGCTTCTATAGTTATACATCTTTTTATAACTAATTTTTCAAGTACTATATGTATTTCAGCGCACTGCTCGCCCACCGGCCCCCCGCTGCCGTTCCCCTGTTGTCCCCCTGCCGCCCCCAAACTTAGACCCCCTGCCCCCGCGTCCCCTGCCGTCCCCTGGTCCCCATCCCGGAAACCCCATGGAACACTAATATTGATAGACATACTATTGTGCTTATTTTGTTTAGTTGTGGAAGTTTGTTTCATGCTCTTGATCTTGGCATTCTCCAACAACTCAAACTCACAAAACTGTTTCTTTTTATTGTTTTTGGTATGCAAAATTTGTTGTTTTTAATTATTAGCTATGATACATGGGGACACGTTGCATATGGTTTTTCAACCATTCCCAATCCTGGGACATATTTGGGGACATTTTGGAAATGTGGGAAAAATTGGTAGGGGACAGCAAGGGATGGTCAGGGATCCCTGATTGCCCCCTACAGCCCAACAAGAATGGTACATTGAATTCGTGTAAAATTGACCAGATACCATTGAAAGCGCTTTTACTTGTTATTCCATTGTTGCTAAGAGTGTCTTTATAGAAGCTCCATTCATTGATGCCAAATTAGCAACTGCAGATGCAGCACTACCAGCTGTAGCATACTGGTTGATGTAGGCATTTTGTTTGAAGCTTGATTTCGAATCTAACTTCAGATCTATTCTAACAATAGTATTAGTTTGCTCATATTCAACAAGGGAATTGGATTTATTCATGTCTACTTGGGCAACTGTAATATCATTGAGATTTAGTTTCGTTGGCTGTGGTATGCGTATAAAACTACTCTTAACAGGTAGTAAATGTTCAGTTTACCTGCCATTCTCAATATCAATCTTTTGTCACTCCAAACTACTTTCACATTCTTGTGCATTCTTATCCACTGAGCTATTTGGAGCAGCTCACAAATCCAATCCAGCAGATCTAAGCTTGGTTTCTTTAACATTATTGAGACATGTTATCAGTAATTCATCATTCATCTTACAATCTAATTTGTACAAATCAGGCAAACAGTGAACTCTCGTGATCTAGTGCTGTCATTCTTTTCAGCTTTTAATTCAGTACTCATGCTTGAAGACCTGGTGCACTAGCCTCTTTGTACTTTATTGATTCCTTAATACTCGAGAAGAGACAGATAAGTGAACTTCATATGGTTATTTCGAGAAATCATATATAAATTTTGGATGTAAGCTGATTTATTCATCTTGTCTTAAGATATTCCAGCAGTATTATATTGAAGTAACATTGTAAAAAGGAACTGACAAAGCTAATGTCTCTAGGACCTTTGACAAATCTCAATTTAGCTCCAATGTTATGTAATATGGTTCTATAATACATATAACTAATACCTTATATATGAATAATTGAAATTTTCTATACTTATAAAATTTTCCCTTTTTTTATTGTCATTCCCTATAAAAAAGCCTCATATCCCCTACCATCCCCATCCCCAAAATTCCATAAAACATAAATTATTATTTGTTTGGTATGTTCTCTCTATATATATATGGAGGTAATCTGAGTCGTTCATCTTGTTTGAAATATTGTAGTACTGTTTTATTGCGATAACATTGTAAAAAGGAACAAACAAATCTAATATATTTATTTATTTTATTTGTATATAGCCATCCTTAGTTGTCCCCGACCTACCACCATCCCCAAAATTTTGAAAAAAAAATTGTCCTCCCTGCAACCCCTTGTCACCCCTCCCAGAAAAGAAATGCTACATATTAGTCCGATTGTGTTTGGAACATAGAGGAAGACAAAATGCCCAAACAAAATTTGTACAAGTTTAAGCTAAGGTCCAAATTGCTAGCATAAATCCTCATGCCAAGCATGCAATGATGAGAATATTGGGTTTTTACTGATTGCATATTTGGAGTGTTTCTTCCTCCAAAGTAGGTGTAATTCTCATATCACCAAAATCACGTAACCTTCACTGACCAATCTATAACCCGTGCTGGGGAATTTCTCCACTGCAAGGCTTTGAAATTGGCCATCCTAAAGTGTTTGGACCTTGAGAGTCATTTGGTCAAGGCCTCATCCACTCAAAAACCAAAAAATCAAATCTGGGCAAGTTTGATGTTTTAGCTATTTTGTTGCAGATGATTTTTTCACAAATAACTTTGTAGTTTCATATGTAAATCGATTATTTTAAGTCCATAGAACCCAAAGAAGTTATGTAATTCAAATCATACCGTTTTCTTTCATGGTCAAGTCTATATTCTAGTTGAGAACTTCTTGCTTTTGTACTTGATGAATTGGTGACGAACTATAGTTTTTGACTGAGAAACTCTTTATTTAGCTAATTTTGTGGATGGCTTTGTGAGTTTTTAGTTCTGAGATTTTGAGTAGGATCCTTCACCTATCATCAGAGAAAAAATTGTTTTAGGGATCATGAATCGAATTATGGAGTAACAAATCTAAAATACAATATGATTAAATAACAAAACTCTTGTCAAAGATAAAATATAAGAGTGTGGCAGCCACTGCATTCTCTAAAGCTTTATTTCATTTCATTGATGTTTCTCAATTGTTTGATTCATTGTTCCCAACATCAAATCAAAAGAAGGATGTGGCCAATTGGGACTCAAAATGAATCAGAGTCAAATAAACCTTCAAGAAATCCTTAAGGTTTGTCTAGTTGCACTCCAATTTGGTAAGTTCTTTTTCCAAAATTGAAAAACAAATTGTAGTAAATTGAAGTTTCCTAAGAATAAAGTAGATAGTAATCTGGTTTAAGTAGATTCAAATTTCCTTTTGTTCAAGCCTACAACCCTTCGGTATGCAAGGTTTGACCCTTAGCCTAATAACCCATCTTTATCAATAAACCCATCACAATAGACAAAATGAATCAATTAATTTACTAATAGCCCATCTCTATCAATAAACCCATCACAATAGATACCATGAGTCAATAAATTAATTATGTTTGACAGACAGATTTCAAATTGTGATTGACTGCTAGATGCCACAACAATTTGTAATAGTGATACTAGTAGTTAGGAACCCTCTACTACTAGTTACTACCTACATTTGGACGATTGGCTATTCTCCACACGATTGGCACCTTTAAGGTCAGGTCCCCGTGCAGCTTATTTTGGCTAGCAGTCACTTTTAAACTTATTTAGGAATTACTTGTGGAGCTGGTGGCCCCATAAACATTTTTTTTTTTTGTTTATTTTAAGCAGTCATTTTAAATTTGTATTAATAGTATCAAAAATAATTTGTGTACTTGAAATTTGGAAACAAAAAGTTGGAGGCAAATGTTAAAAAAGAGGGAAAGAAATTTGTGGTTTGGCAATATGCAATTGTTTTTTATTTCCAATGTAATGTCCCCTTTTTAGCTAGCTTCAGTGTTTGACAGATTAGCCTATCATTTGGTCCTTGTAGGCTAATGTTGGTGTTTAGAGGGCCTTATGTGGGAGTTATCTGGTTCTTCGGATGACAGTTTATAATGTTTTCTTCTCCAGCTCTTGGGCATATTCAAAGGTGATCTTCAGGGATTTCAGGCTCTGTTTATTCACACTTACTATTTTTAGTAAGTCAGTTGGATGATTGGGGGCCAACTTTACTATTTATAGTAAGGCATCTAGATGAGCAATTTGAGCAGTGGGTTAGCCTATGGTGTTGTCAGAATGAAGTAATGTCGAGTTTTAATGGAATTGAGAGATATTAATTATTATTAAAGATTACTTTAATAATAATTAAATTATAAAAGTGGATATATTAATTACTTCACTGATTTATAATATATGACTTATTTAATGTCATAAAGTCAAATATTTTAAAGTCATTAAAGGGGCGCACACATAAAGTAATAACTAAAGGAAAAAAAATAAAATATAATTTAATATATTAAATGGATTTAATGTGCTTGGGAAATGGTGCCATTTGGAGAAGCTATAAAAAAACTTTTGAAAAAAGCATTCATTCTATTCATTCAACACTTAACAAATTTGAAGAGTTTTGGTTGTGAGAAGAAAACAAGGGTTTCTGCTGCAAATTGGTCTTGGAGAACGTGATTTCTCTCAGATTGTGCATTCTACAAGTGTGAAATACCACCCAAAGTTTGCATCTATGGGTGGCTTCAATTAGAGGTCACAAATGTGCATATTGGAGTTGATTTTCAAAGATAGTTTACAAGTTTCGTTGAGCAAATCAGAAGTATACTTTAAAGGTTGATTGTTGATATCTTTACTTGTTGTTTGCATTCATTTGGGACCACGTGGAAGTCTTAGACCATGTCGTACAGTCCTTGTTGGGTCGTACTTCATCAAGGGCAAGGCGTGTTGACTCTAGGCTAAAACGCCTAAGGTCTTGGGTTGCAACCTTCACCAATAGGGGCGGCTAAATCAGTGATCTCAATCTACAACTAAATAAACGTGGAGAAACTAGTGTATTAAGCAAGGCGTCCATACATGAGGGGTTCCCAGGCTACTGTCATAGATTTCCAGAATTGCAACTTGTATTGCTTGGCTCTCATATGAGTTTCTTGTAAATGAAATGCAATGATAAATCTTAATTGAAGTATATTACATTTGCTTCAGTAGTTGTTTATTTTGCAACTGTGTGTGTGTGTGTGTGTGTGTGTATTTCCCTTTTACACTTCTTGGCAAAATCTCAAAAATCACAAAAAATCAAAAAACACAAAACCAAAAAAGTTTCATACAGGAGTAATTTTAGTTAGGAAATATCTCAAGTCAAGGTGGGATATTTCATCCAGCCCCTCCTTTTTTCTACAGCTTATATTCAATACTTAAGGAGTAGCTGCTCCATTAAAATAGGGAAAGATTCCAAATTATTTTTTTCCCATAATTAAAAATTTGCATGGGAACACTCCAGCTGCTCAAATTTAAGCAATTGCATAGGGACATGGGGTAAGACATATCATATCATGGTAAGAAATGGGTCCACTCATAGGAAGCTAATTTCCCAAAAAAGTACATATAAGCCTTCCCTTACACATATATTGATCCCAAATTCAAAACATTGAGGGGTTGAACAAAAATGAACAATATTTCTATAGGAGCGGGTTGCAAATGAGAGATGGATTGAACAAAAAGGACATTGTATAAACTTGTA
This sequence comes from Sequoia sempervirens, assembly GCA_007258455.2. Classification (NCBI taxonomy): domain Eukaryota; kingdom Viridiplantae; phylum Streptophyta; class Pinopsida; order Cupressales; family Cupressaceae; genus Sequoia; species Sequoia sempervirens. The sequence continues at coordinate 5,759 of VDFB02252848.1, read as the reverse complement.
GATTGTAGATGAGAGAGGGATTGAACAAAAATAGCATTTGTATAAGTGTGTAGGTTGTAGAGGAGAGAAAGAAGTGAAGAGAAAAAACAAAATTCTTAAGACATCTCTTTCTTTCAAAATATCATTTTTGGTTCAATTTTTTTGTGGGGTTTTGCAAGAATATGATTTTTTGTTCAATGTTTGATTTTTTGTGGATTTTCATTAAACCTCTTTAGATTGCCATCAAACTCTCTCCCACAATTGACAAAGAGCTTAGCCCACTTCCTATCCTCTCCCAATCTCTATCCCCGTCACCATTATTTTCCTTTGATGTTTTGTATCCATTAATTTTCTTTTCTTATTCCAATCCAAAAACAAGACAATGTTTGGCATTTTCATTTCTTCCATCTTTGCAACTTTTCTTGCTCGACATGTATAGCATCATATTATTTTCTATAATTTTTTGTGGGGTTTTGTTCATTTTAGGTTAGCTAAATCTCTTTTTTATTAGTTAACTAATTGGTTTGTTTTACTAGCCTCATTTGAAGTAGGTTTATTTCATCTCAATACTATAAATCCTTAGTTCTAGTTTTTCTCATTAACCTTCTTTAATATGCATTTTACTTGTGCATAGATTTTTTATTTTCCTTATTGGAGTATTCATACTTGATTAGTATTATGAAACCCATTTGCTATATAATAGCTAGTATTAGTTGTGTGCATATGCTTTGTAAAGGTGTGGATGCATACGGTTTTTAAGTCATCTCACTAGTTACAATAAAGTATTTATTCCACATACATAGGATACTAGTTTTTGTCTTCAGGAAGAATTTATATATTGTAATTACTTCTCAAGTGGAAGGTATCTTGGATATTTGCAATTAGAGTGTATGTTGTATTTAGAGGTTGCCCCCTTGAAGTGGTATTGTGAAAATGATATAAGCATTACATTTCTCTCATTTCTACATATTTTTGTGTACTATTTTTGTCCATATTGTAGATTCATTACAAGTGTTATCAAAGCTCTTTATAGGGTCATTTTTGTAACATCCACCATATGCTCTCACCTCAACCTAGAGAGATCTTGGTAATTAGAAATTGGTCACCGCCATAGGTGCACTAAATCTCTTACATGAGTTTTTCCCTATTTGTTTTCTTTCCAAGTAGTTTTTTTCAAATTTAAGTTAGAAACCCGCTGCTTTGAGTTTTCAAATATCCTCACAAGAGTTCTCATTCTTGGCTAATTGGATTCCCTATAAAGGGTCTAGTGAAGTGAGGAGTATTGTGGCTCCAATACCTAGGCCTCAGGTAGCATATGCATGTAGCTATGAGCTTCCATGTATGTTCAACTATATTAGAAGACTCTATAGGAATTTTTTTACAACCTCTCTCTAGATAACCTCCAGTCATCTGAATTATGTGTTGCACCAGTAAGCGGTTAGCCCCAAGAAGTTACTCACCATGTACTTCAAAATGGCATAGTAAGCTATAGGTATGGTCCTAATCCTTTGTAGTTGGTGCTTTCAAACATTGGGAAAACACTATTTACAAGCAAGATAAGTATGTTGGTGAGCTCACAAACTAGACACATCTTATAGTGTCTTCCCTCTTATCCCCACCTATGTGCTATCCATTTTGAGTACAGTTGATCCATATTTTTGTATTTGGACATCAATAAGATAGCTATTAGTATTGTTTCCACAACCACTTTTCTCCAAGCTCCAAAGTGCTATTACATATCTACAATTTTCTTAGCCAGTAGTTCTATCTATTATCCTACTGTAAAATCCAAAACTTCCAAGACAAATTTCTCAATTTTAATGGTAAATTTGGTACAAAGGGTATATAACTAGCAGTGAACAAATTCTCTTCTAGTAGATTGTCCCATTACAACTCTTTTTGGGCTAATTAAATTGGCATATAACTCAAGATAACCTTTTTTCAACTCAAGCTCATATTTTTCTCATTCATTTTTCTCATTCATGCTCCTCATCATTGTGATTGTCTTTGTCTCCTAATCATTTTCTCATATAACTTTGGTCACTTTTTTTGCTACCTCCAAATTTTCACTATGGTTGTGGGTAATCATTCTTAAGATCCACTAGAGTTTACTATGCACTCTCTCAGTGATTGCACTAATCAAGTGCAAACAACATTGATGAAAAGTTCAACAAGCTATTAGAGGAAATGTCACAATTAAAGGCAACCATGCATAGTTCAAACAATGTTCAATCCTTTAGCACGATTGAAGGATCCCCCTCCCCAACTCAAGGTTGACTGTCACACCCCCTCAAACGAGGCTTTTCCAAGTTTTATGGCATAGATCCTACTGGTTAGTTGTATAGGGCCAACCAACATTTTGTAATACATCAAATTCCCCATGATCAAAAACTCTCCATTACATCTTTTCACTTGGAAAAAGAAGTCATTTAGTGATTTCAATTGTTGGATAAGATTGACCCACTCTTCACATGGCCATTTTTTTGCAAGGAAGCCCTCCACTACTTTGGACCTAGTACATATGAATACTTTACTAGCACTCTCACTAAATACTACCAAACACACTAAGTATAGACCTATTAAATAGAGTTTGAGAAATTGGCTAACAAAACTTATGGCCTTGATGAACCATTTTTTTAAAGTTGTTTCATAAGAATCCTAAAAGAGGATATTTGGGTAAAGGTTCTCATATTTTAAATGGACAACTATAGCAATGCTCTTGTCTTAGCTAGGCTTGTTGAGGACAAAATTGAAGCCCAACAACAAGTTGTTAGGTCCTCTTTCTCCCCAAACAAGTTGAGACATATAGCAAAATTAAACCCCCATAATTCATAGGCTCTCCAAAGAGGAGATGACAAAGAGAAAGGTTGAGGGGCTATTTTTCAATTGTGATAAAAAAATGGGAAAAAGGTCACAATTGCAAGGAGCAACACTTGTACCTCATTTATTCTATAGGGGCACCCAATGATTCAGAAAAATCTTCAAACAAGGATGATGATTTGGCTCCCTTAAAATAGGAATCCACACCTAATGTTCATATTTATATTTATGCTCTAGCCAACTTCTCTTCACTTCGAACACTTAAACTCATTGGCTACATCAAACCCCAAAATATAGTGGTCTTGATCGATGGGAATAGCACCCATAACTTCATTAATAAAAAACTTGTTGGCTAGCTCCACTATTTATTATCCATGCTTCTAATAACTTTCAGACTATGGTGGCCAATAGTAATCCTATGTCTTGTGGGGTCGTATAGTAAAACATACTCTAGGGAACTATCAATTAACCATTTATAGGTTTTCTCTTTCCTTAGGCAAGGTATATGTGGTGTTGGATGTTTAGTGGCTACAAACCTTAGAACCACTCACCTGAGACTATTCCTATGGATTAAATTCAACCATAATGGAAAAGAGTACATTACAAGGATTGATGGCTAGTGATGTTCAAATGGTTCACTCTCATCATATGAAAAAATTGCTAAAGAATTGGTGTTTTGGAATCCTTGCACAATTCCTCTCTCTGGAGGCTAAACCTCCTTCCACTCATTCTCCTCAACCGGACTTCAATGCCTCCTTGATACGTATCAACAAGTATTTGAGGATCCTAAAGGGTTGCCCCTCAAGATCCCATGAGCTTGACATCCCTCTCATTCCTAGTAGCCATATGCCAAATATTGAGCCTTATAGATATCCCTTTGAGCTAAAGATTGAAATTAAGAATATGGTTAAAGAGCTCCAAGAGGCCAACATCATTCATCCAAGTACCAATCCTTACTTCTCCCATATGGTTATCATTCCCAATAAAGATGGGGGCTAATTGTCATGCCTTAATTTCCATGAACTTAATAAATTAATCATCAAGGATAAAAATATATTCCCATTATTAATGATTTGTTGGACAAACTTTCAGGGTAATTTTTTTTTACTAAATTGGATCTTTGTTCTAACTATCACCAAATTTATGTCAAAGAAGTTGATATTCCTAAAACTACCTTCAAGACTCATGGAGGACATTATGAATTTTTGGTAATGCCTTTTAACCAATGCTCCTTCTACTTTTTAGATTTTTTACTTGAGAAATTCATATTAGTCTTCTTTAATGAATTCTCATAGACAATCAAAACTAGGATGTCTTCACCATGTGAAGTTTTCCTTTAGGATTATAAAGGAGCATTTTATTTTTTCTTAGTTCTTTAAGTGTGTCTTTGGTGTAGTATTTGGGCCACATTGTTTCACATGACGGTGTCCAAGTTGACCCAAGAAGATTGCAACAATGTAGGAGTAGCCTTGACCTTAATCCCTTAAAATTTTGTGAGGTTTTTTAGGCTTGACAAGATATTATCACAAGCTTTTTTGTAATTATGGTAAAATTGTGGGGCTTTTGACAACATTGCTCGAAAAGAACTCCATCTAGACTAAAGTAGTTTCTATTAGGAATCGCGGGTAGGAATGAAGAGATCCAATTACCAATTAAATGCAAATTTTAGTACACAAACAGAAACATAGGAATTAAAATTCACATAATAGAGCGAGACAAGGTAACATGGTTCACCCTTATTCTTGGGCTACGTCCACAAAATAGCAGTCCATTTTTTAATCAACTTTCCAACAAATACATTTACAATTACTTGTAGCAAACAACTACAATGTGCAACAAAAAAATCACATGATTTCCACTGCCAAATACACCATGCACTCTGCTACATGTGCCACCAACAACCTACAATGATCCTCATGCTATATTGCATGACTTGCAGCAACAAAATTGAACTTCACGCGACTGTTTGAATACCCCACGTGCACCCTTGTTGCTAGTAGTTCACAAAACCATGACTATTCATTTCCACATAGCAAATAAAATTCCTCATTTTTAGCGGTTATAAATTGATTATTTTAACCAAAATTACAATACAAACGCACTTGGAAACCAAGAACCATAAACACATTATCATCATTTGGAAGACCTTCTCAACAACTCAACCACACAAGAGGTTGAACATCACTAACACAAGCTTATCAAAGCAACACTAGAGGTTGACCCCAGTGACACTACTAATGACTACATAATGCAGCTAGTCAAAGCATCATTACAAACTTCCAACAATCTCTCCATAGACCTATTAACATCAATGCAACAACCTAGAATTGTTGGCATCAATGACAACACACAAGTTACTCATACTTCCAACACATAGGACCTTAAGGGGATACATACAAGTTTACTTTAGCTGAAAAGCTTGGTAATTCAATCCTAACTTCAAACTAAAATTGCTCTACCTCTCAGATTCCTACTTTTCTAAAAGTTTCCATGTCAGATTTATTACTGATGAAAATGCAACGATATGATTATGATGCATTTGTTTACAGCTAGCTAAGTTGTTTCTTGAGTGGAATTGTAGGATCGCTTTCTCACACCCTCTAGAGGGAGAGGGAGAGTATCACCCGAGAGAAGGGTAAAGTTAAGAGTTCTCTAGCAATGCCATCTTAATTTTGTGTAGGTCAAGAGTTTGACTCTATTTGACCAATGTGTTGCTAGGGTTGTCAGTAACATCTTGAAGTTAACCCGATTGTTGTTTAGCCTTGTTCTTCTCACATATTTTGGGTTGCAAATCAATTGGGGTAATTGGCATCCATTTTCTTGTGTAATATATTAAGATACGTATGTATATGTGTGTGTGTTATAAAAAGGAACGTATAAATATATATGCGTATGCATATATGGATATATATTACGTACGTATACGATAGGTATAAATATCGGCATATGTATATATATAT